>JAODAL010026315.1:0-56987 GCA_025379985.1 Phyllomedusa bahiana | reverse complement strand
GGGCTGACTGTTTGGATATCCCTCAGGCTCCTTGGGTTTCCCCCAAGAGTCAGGGGGGTGACCCGATGGAGCCCAGGAACCCCCTTTGATTATGCTGCAGTCAGGGACCTCAGAAATGAAAGGGTTAAATGGCAGTGATCAAATGATCGTTTTTCGTTTTAGTGAGCGTCGATTAGGGAGCGATGCCCAAATTAAAAGTTTTAAGGGAGGGGGGAAAAACCCCTTCTTTAAATTACCCCCAAACAAGGTTTGGAGAGCAAAAATTTTTAACTTTTCCCCCAAACAGTAAAAAGGGAAAACTTTTGCTACATTTTTAGGTCCCAAAATTGGTTATAAAAGTAACGGGAAAAAAAGTACAGACCTTTTTCACTACCCCCTGTCTTGTCCCACACCCTTGCCCTTAAAACCTGCATCCCCACAAATTGATAAGTAGAAGGCAGTTTTGTTTTTGAACACCATCTTAATTAAATTGGGCCTTGTCCTGGGCACAGATGAGCCCAAAACCTGCAGGGACCCCCTTTTTTAAAAAGTGCGGAAAAAAGGAGTCTTTCAACCCCCAATTTTAGTTTCATTTGGACATTGATTATACCTGCCCGGGGCCCACAGAAAGGAACCGGGCCCGGGTTTTTGTGGGGGCGGGTGGAGAAACCCGGCTGGGCCCTTCATCTATTAACAAGCGGTTTTTAAAAGCCCTATGCGCAAAACAACGAAAACTGTCGTGGTTTAAGCAGAGTGCGGGAGGGGGAAGGGGTTTAGAACTCCAGCCTTCCTCAGTTAAAAACCCGTCAATACTGGGTTTTGCGCTTTTTTTCCCTCCGTAAAGAGGGTTGGACCCAAATTTAGTTTCACTTTGGAAAATTCTGGTGGTTAACGTCCTGTTACACCCCCAAAGGGGCCCCCTTTATCTTGGGATTTTTTTTTCTCATTTTATCAACGTGCTGGGGGAAAGGTTTTCTGTAAATTTGTTCTCTGTCCGTCCCATCTCCATGTCCTCTGAATAACCTACAAATTTGGGAAAATTTTCCTGTACTTCCCCGTACAATTTAGAGGAATTTTTTTTTTTCAGTATTTTGTACATGAAAGTTTTTTAGTACTTTTTAATTTTGGAAAAAAAACATTTTTTTAAAAAAGGTTTGGAAACCAAACCCTGTCTTTGTTTCTCTTTTTTTCATTGTATTAAATGGGGGTCTAATACAGGGATTGATTTGCTATGTTAAAGGGTCTTGCAAAAACAAGTTTATTTTGCAATATGTCCATTTAAAAGTGTTCCCACCCCATTTCCTGTTTCTGCAGGGGCCATCAAAAATTGAGCCCCTCTTGTTAATTGTGAAAAAACAAAAAGTCTGTTAGAAACAAAATTTTTTTTTTAAAAGGACCTGTAGTTTTTGGGTGCAAGTCACGAAAAAAAGCCCCCAAAAAAAATTTAAAGCATGACCCTTTTTGGCCCCCCCTTTTGGGCAATTTGTGAAGAAACCCAAAAGTTGTTGAAACAACATTTTTTAGAATAGGTTCTTAGTATAGCTTCATGCACAGCAAAATACCCCCCAAAAATTTAAAGCATTTAACAAGGGGCCCCTTTTGACAAAATTTTTGAAGAAAAAAAATTTTCTATTTGAAACAAAAAATTTTTGAATTGGACCTGTAGTATTTCTGGGATTTCAAAGCAAAAAAAGCCCCCAAAAAATTTAAAAGCTTTACCCTTGAGCCCCTTTGGTCAATTTTTGAAAAAAACAAATGTCTGTTAGAAACAACATTTTTTTATAATAGGACCTGTAGTATTGCTGCATTTTCAAAGCAGCATGACCCAAAAAACTTGTAAAAATTGCTTTCTCAGCCACTCTGTTAAAAATTGTGAGGGAGAAATGGCACTTAGGAAGCCACATTTCTGTTCCAATAGGGGACCATGGTGATTGCTGTATCTCACAGCTACATGCCCCATAAAATTTAAAATATGACTTTCAGCCACTATTAAAAATTGTGAGGGAGAGAAAGAAGGGGGCGAAAATGCCACTTTAGAAGCCACCAATTTCTGTTCCAAAGGACCATAATTATAGCTGTAATCTCACAGCAACATGACCTCAAAACTATTGACAATGCGATAAAAACTTCTTTAAGATAAAGTGAATAAATGGAATACGCTGTTGTCATGAAACCTTGCTGTCTTTTTACAGTTACTCCTCACAGCAAAACCAGCAAAATGAAACTGTTGGGAAAGAGAATAAAAATTGCGTAGAAAAGATCATTTTAAAATAAGTTTTTTAGAGGACCATTTCTGTTTGAAAGGAATGTGCAGTTAGTCCGGCAATAATCGGTGACTCGGCAATGTGGAGGCCACACATCATCAGAGAATCCATGCTTGTATTCATCTTGTATGAAAGTCAAACGATCCCACTTTTCTGTGGGAAAGCCGGATGCGTTTGTCTGTAATGACTTCCTCCAGCTGTGCTGAATGTCCGCTTCAGATATGACGCTGGCTGCTGGGCCAGGACAACTCCTCATTATGGCGTGATGAGCCAGCTCGGGCCATTCGTCCATTTTGGATACCCAGAAGTCTATTTGGGGTCCGGAACACATGCAAAAAACATCGGTGTTGAGACGCAGATAGTCGTTTTCCACAATGATCTTATCTTTTGCTGATCTCTGTGTGTTGGATGTGTGCCCTGCATTGCATGCGTAGGTGAGGTGGTATAACTAAAGATGCCAGGGTCACCCATTAGGTTCTGCCACCTTGCCTGCTGCTGCCCGTACGCTACTGGCACTCTACTGCTGTCACGTCGCTGATGTTTGTTCCACCGTGACATTGTGGGGAACGTGTTTGAAGAGACGCATACAGATGTCTCAGTTGATCATTCAGCGAAGAAGGTCTCCATTTCTGATTTTACTTTATTTGGGTTGGGAGGATGGAACTAGGGGTGCTGATTTTTGTTTTGTACCGGGGATCCAGGAGGGTGCCAACCAAAAGTAACTGTTGTTCATTTTGATGGGCCTAATGCGAGGATCATGTGGAGGAAATGGAGCACTCGAGCACTCATGTGAGAGGAGGTGCCCGTTTGATTACCCAAGCCTCTGGTCGGAAGGGGCAGCAATGCAATAACTGATCTTCCTCATCTTCCTCCTCCGGCCCTCAAATTCGCGCCAACCTCTTTCCAATGCAGGGACGTCGGGTTAACATCGGGTGTCTAGGGAATACCTCATCCTCCTCCTCCGCCTCCGCTGCCTCTGGCACAGCTTCAAACAGCCCTCTCTTGAATTGCCTGAGATTGAATGCACCACTGAGAGCTGATGCGCCACCTTGCACTAGCTCTGGAACCGAACCACTGCATATGAAGACCGATGAAATTGTTTGAAAACTGTCGGGGCCTTGTGGATTGACGGAGAAGAAAGGCTCCGTGTCCGCTCTGTGTCCGTCTCTCCTCGTCGCTGGCGGGACACTGTTGTTTCAGTCGTGGTCACGATCGTTCCAGAACTATTTCGTCACAATGCTCTTGCTGACAAGGGGCATTGTCTGCAGCTGACCATTTTGGTGGCTTCTTCCAAAACTGGTATTGATTGGTTGCAGAGCTCTTTCACCTGCCTCCACTCTCGGGGTGGTTTCTTTCAACACCACCGAGAAGGCCCGTTACCGCTTGCTTTCAGGCCATGTGTCTCTTCGTACTGCGTAATGGGCATTGCACTGCTGCCCACAATCGCTGGAGCAAGCATGTGGAGGGTGGATGGAAAATTGCCAGCGTTGTTGCACTGTCAACTATGGAGACGGTTGACGGGGAGGCCGAGCTTGACGCTGCAACGCAGCCAGGCGGGGACGAAGCAGGGTTCTGCGAAATGGCGGAAAAAGTTCGAACTCAGACCTCGGAGCCTCTTCAGAGCAGTCCTGGGGACCCGGGGGTTGCTCTTTCGAAATTTCTGGAGTCGACAAGGTTTCATGACATGTGCCAGGGCAAGGATGTGCTCCAGCCTACGGATCTTATGGGGCGTGGCCAGCAGATACTTTCTCCCGTTATCGCTCACACCACCTTGCCGGCACAAGGTTCTTGTCACCCAAGCCAGCACTCAGGTCTCGTTGCTTGAGCCGTCACAGCTCTGACCTGTAGTGGTGGGACGGTCTCCAAGGGCAGATTAATTTCAAACACGGCCTGGTGTCGTCTGGGCAGTGATGCCACCAGGAGGACCTTGGGGGGGGAAAGAGCCCTGCATCATCCCTGCGGTTGTTTTGTAGAGCGTGCTGCGCCCGAGGGCCCTTGGGAGAGCCACCGTCACCCCCAGAGACATCCACCAGCTAACCTCCCCAGTGAGCTCTGTCACAGAGATATAGCTGCTTCTTTGGCCGTGCTTATGTCATGTTGTCGGGTGTTCAGATGGACTTTTCCGGGACACAGATGCAGACAACGCGCTTGAAATTTAGATGCACGTGGCTGGCCAGGGCTGAGGGACGGCTTTTCTAGGCCAAAGAAATGCCTGCTGGCATCCTGGTTTTGGCGGCAGGCGAGGGCCATGACGTGTCGGGAACCATTCTGTGTCCACCTGACGGAAAGGCAACTTTTCCAAGGCCAAAAGCCTGGCAATGCGACATTCAGGCTTTTGGCTTATGGGGATGGTTTGGGTTTTAGGTGTTTCTTTGCCCCAACCTGGAGGAAGGACAGGAAGGCTGGCTGCTAGGACGGGTCCGCTGTACGGCCGTGCAGGGGGTCGTCAAACTGGCGGATGGAGAAGGGGGTTTGGTGGGTCTCTGGTGGTGCTGGTGGTTACTCGCTGGCGACGGTGGAGGCTGCTGCTTGTGAAGCGGAGGCTGATCCTCTGATCATGAACCTCTGAGAGACAAGGGGCAGCTGAGGAAGACGCTTGGTGGTGGCCGGGAGGAGGCTGGAGGAGGCGGGAACAGAGGTTGTTGACAGTGGTTGGAGGGCCCGCCCGGGGCGTCGGTTCTCTGTCCTTTTTTGGCCAAGTGTTCCCTCCATTTCAAACTCATGCTATTCGCTGCATGTGACTAGGACATGTTGGTGGGTGGTTAACCACTTATGGTTCTTGCCTCTACTTTATGGCGTTTACGGCCAAAAGGCGGCATATGACATCGCTGGGTGAATCAGGAGGCTTTGCTCAAGAAGGCCCATGGCCTTGAGAGGTCAGGTCCTGAAACCTTTTTGACGAGCGAAAAAGAAATAATAAGCGAGGAGCGGGGGGGTTTTGCGCTCCTGCTCTGTCCGTTGGCTGGCGGAATCATCATTCAGCGGACCTTCTGCGCGCCCTCTCCCTTTTTTGTGCGGGACCCGTATTGACACTATGTCCCATCGTCTTCCTCCTCCGTCCACTGATGAATTGAGCTGGCTCGCAGCAAATTCTGCTGGGAGAAAAAAAGCCAGGATGGGTATCCCGCAATGTCGTCATCTCATCTTCATCAACCCCCACAGGGTTGACTTGGTCGTTCCTGACTCTTCTGCATCCAGAAGCTGGGGCTACATGCAAGGGGCCACTGCAAGGCGTTGCCGACGCCTGGGTATTTTTGCCAGATTGACCCCGGCTTCCTTCACCTCCTCTGATGGCATAGTAACTGGGCGTCGAGCAGACTCCTAAATCATCCACTGATCTTTTAACATGGCCTTCTGACCCCAACCGCATACTTTTGTCTCAATAGAGGTCTTCAGTCTATGGTATTATCCACAGTGGTGGGTACACGACTGTTGACATTTGGGCGCTTCATGTTGGTACGGATGCTGATGATGTGATGACGCACATTTGTAGCAGTGGACTGCGAGGACGTGGAGGTTAAGTACTGCTGATGCAGGTTGCATTAACCACTGAAGGACAGATTGGCGACGATGTTTCGTTACTTAGATTTCACAGGGCCCTGAACAGCGATGACAGGCCTGACGGTCCTGCAACGTAGATCCGCTGGCATGCGTGTTGTCTTCCAGCCACTGGAAGGACACCTTCTCTCGGGCCTCTACCTCCATGTGCTTCCCGCCTCTTTGCTCGCTTACCACCTGCATTTCATTTAGCTCCATGTTCCGAATATATAAAAATTGGATGAAGGCATTGAATAGTTTGGAAAGTCTCTAATAAAAGACGGCATATCACAGCATATCTCAATCCCTCTAATCTAAACAAACATTTGCTGGATTCAATTTAACTGCCAAGGTGTCTATCATTAACAATCCTGGACTGGCAAAAGTTCCAAAAACACGTGATCTGTTTATGTTTTGGTATAATAAACGGTATTTTTTGCACTTTCATTTCCACTGTGGTGAATATTGAATTGCTGTTTTAAGAGATTTACGTTTAGATGCTGCGTCAATGAACAATGGCTGGGTGTTGCAAAAGTCAAAAAACACGTAACTGTATGTTTGGGTATAATTAACGATATTTTTTGCACCTTTCATTTCACCTGTGGTGAAATATAGATTTGCTTGTTTTAAGATTTTAGTAGATGCTGGTCAATGAATCCTATGCTGGGTGCGCAAAAGTCATAATCACGTATACTGTTAAGTTTTGGTGTATAATAACGATAATTTTTTGCACCTTTCATTTCAACTGTGTGGAATATAGAATTGCTGTTTAAGGATTTACGTAGATGCTTGCGTCAATGAAACAATGCTGGGTGCGACAAAAGTCAAAAATACCACATTAAATGTTATGTTTTGGTATATTAAAATCGATATTTTTGCACTTTCAATTCACCTGTGGTCGAATATAGAATGCTGTTTTAAGGATTTACGTAGTTGCTGCGTCAATGAACAATTGCTGGGTGTGCAAAAGTCAAAAAATCGTAACTGTTATGTTTTTGATATAATAAAACGGTATTTTTTGCACCTTTCAATTCACCTGTGGTGGAATTATAGAAATTGCTGTTTTAAGATTTACGTAGAGGCTTGCGGTAACATGGAACAATGCTGGGTGCGCAAAAAAGTTAAATAAACTCGTTTATCTGTTATGTTTTGGTTATACATAATCAATATTTTTTGCACCTTTCATATTCACCTGTTGGTGAATATTGAGATTGCTGTTATAAGAGTTTACGTTATGTGCTGCGTCAATGATCAATGCTCTTTGGTCTGGGGTTGTGGGGGTGCTGTGTGGTGTGCGTGAATAAAATATAAAAGTCAATATATAATATTATTATATATAATATCTAAAATAAAATTAAATAATATAAATATACACGGGTGGTAATATAAATAAATAAAAAAAAAAAAAATATAATAAAAATTTCACGTAACTCTGTTTTATGGTGTGTTTTTTTGGTATTAAAATTATAATAGATTAAAAACGATTATTTATATTTTTTTTTGCACATTTCAATTTCACCTTGGTTGATTGTGAGATATAGATGATTATATTGAAGTGAGTTGAATATAGGAAATTGCGTGTGTTTTTGTTGGTTTTTTTTTTAAAGATTTTTTATGATAGATTTACGTAGTTTGGATGCTGTTTTAGATTTGCTGTGCTTGCGTGTCCCCGGTTCAAATTGAAACATATGGCGTGGCAGTGCCTTTGATCGGGTGCGCAAAATTAAAAAAAATAAAAAAAAAAAAGCCCATACAAAATAAAAAAAAAAATACTCACGTTATAAATGTTATGTTTTGGTATAAAATAATTAAATAAACGATATTTTATAATTTTTATGATTTTTTGCACCTTTCAATTCACCTGTGGGTGAATTGTGAATATTAGAAATTGCTGTTTTTTAAGATTTAAGTAGATGCTTGCGTCAAGCAAGAGAACAATGCTGGGTGTGTGCTGCAAAAGTCAAAAAAAAAAACACAAATGTATCTGTTAGGTTTTGGTTTATAATATAATCGATATTTTATTTTTTGCACCTTTCAATTCACCTGTGCTTGTGTGGGTGAATTATAGAATTGCTGTTTTAAGATTTACGTAGAGGAGTAGATGAGTTGCTGCGTCAATGAACAATGCTGGGTGGTGTGATTGCAAAAAGTCAAAAAAAAAAATAAAAAAAAAAAATAAAACACACGTAAACTGTTATGTTTTGGTATAAATTAAACGATTTATTATTATTTTTTGCACAACCTCCTCTTTTTCAATTCCAACCTTTGGTGTTTGTGAATATATAGAATTGCTGTTTTTAAGGATGTACGCGGTAGAGATGCTGCTCGTAATGAAAACAATGCTGGGTTGTGGCTTGCAAAAATGTCAATTCCTAAAAACAGCTAATCACCCAAACACAGATTGTAACTGTTCTATGTTTTGGGGATTGTAGTTTTTTTTATTTGTGTAGTAAAGATATCGAGTGTTGTTGCTCCTGTCAATTCTCCTGTGGGTGGAATATAGAAGAATTGCCTGCTGTTTTATGTTTTAAATTTACGTAGAGATGACGTTTGTATTGGGGGGTGGTAGATGCTTGTGGTGTCAATGAACAATTGGCAATGTCTGGGTTGTAGGTATCTGTGCAATAAAGTCCAAAAAAAAAACAAAAAACACGTGTAACTGTTATGTGTTTTGACCTATAATAAAACGGGTATATTATATTTTTATTTTATTATTGATATTAAATTTTTTGCACCTGTTCAAATTCACCTGTGGGTGTTGAATATGATGTGAATTTAGATTGCTTTGTTTTTAAGATTTACGTAGATGCTTTGCCTGGATGTCAAATGAATCAATGTGGCTGGGTATGCGCAAAATTAAAAAAAAATAAAAAAAAAACAGTTAAAAACTGTTATGTCTTTGGTATTTATAATTAACGATTTTTATTTTTTTTTTTTAATTTTTTGCTACCTTTTCAATTCATCCTGTGGTGTTGAATTAGAATTGCTGTTGGGTTTTTAAGATTTAGTTAGAAGATGATGCGTGCGGGGGGTCAATGAAAAACCAATGCCTGGGTACGTTGTTGGTCGTGTGCCAAAGCGCACAAAAGTCCCTCTCCCAAAAAAAACACACGTAACTGTTATGTTTGGTATAATATATTAAACGATAATTATTTTTTGCACCTTTTCAATTCACGGTGGAGAATTTAGAAATTGCTGTTTTTAGATTTACGTAGGTTAGAGATTAGTTGCTGTTGGTGTCACCATGAACAAAATTGCTGGTGTGAAAAGTCAACAAAAAAAACACGGGGTATAAACTGTTATGTTTTGACCTAATAATATAAAATAAACGGTATAATTATTTTTTGACACCTAAAATTAATATTTTTGCTCCTTTCAATTCACTGAGGTGGAATTGGTATGATAGAATTGCCCTGTTGTTTTATGATTTACGTAGATAGAAGAGAGAGATTGCTTTCTGCGTCAATGAAACAATGATGGGTGCGCAAAATCAAAAAAAAAAAAAAACTCGGGTTTTGTTAAACTGTTATGTCTTGGATATAAAAATAAATAAAATAAACAGTATTTTTTGCACCTTTCAATTCACCTATGGTGAATTAGAATTGCTGTTTTAAGATTTACGTTAGAAGAAGATGGTGCGGGGCTCAGCATGAACAATATGCTGTGGTAGGCGGGGGGAAAAAGAAAAAAAAGTAAAAAAATAAAAAAAAATAAGAATAGAAAAAAGGAAAAAAGTCAAAAAAAACAGGTTGTAAAATGTTTATGTTTTGGTATTAAATAAAACAAATTATAGTTTTTGCATCCTTTTTTTCAATTCACCTGTGGTGAATATAGATATTGCTGTTTTTAAGATATTTAGTAGAGATGCTGCGTGTCAATGAACAATGTTGCTGGGTGTGCAAAATCAAAAAACATGTATTGAACTGGTTTGTTTTGGTATAATAAAAACGGTTTATTTATTTTTTGCACCTTTCAATTCACCTGTGCGTTTGAATATAGATTTGCCTGTTTGTTTTAAGATTTACGTAGAAGATGCCTTTGCGTCCGTTCAATATGAACCAATGCTGGGTTGTACTTACCAAAAATGTCAAAAAAAAACACGTAACTGTTATGTTTTGATTAGTATATAAATAAAACGGTATTTATTTTTTTTGCACCTTTTCAATTCACTGTGGCCGTTCCCCCCCCATTATAGAATGCTGTTTTTTTAAGATTTACGTAGATGCTGCGTCAATGAAACATTGCTGGTTGTGCGCCACAAAGTTTTAAAAAAAACAGTAACTGTTTTGTTTTGGTTTATAAAAATAAACGATATTTTTTTTTTTTTTGCACCTTTCATTCACCTGTGGTTGAATATAGAATTGCTGTTTTAAGATTTATGTAAATGCTGCGTCACAATGAAAAATGCCTGGGTGGGGCAAAAAGTCAAAACAAATAAAATACACGGTTAACTGATTATGTTTTTGGTATAATAAACGTTATTTTTTATTTTTTGCACCTTTACCTTTCAATTCACCTTTGTGGTGAATATAGAATTGCTCTGTTTTAAGATTTAGTAGTGCTGCGTCAAAATGAACCCAATGCTTTGGGTTTGTTCGTACTGTACTAAAGTCAAAAAACACGAGGTGTAACTGTTATGTTTTGATATAATTAAACTGGTATTTTTTGCCACCTTTCAATTCACCTGTGGTGATTATAGATATTGCTGTTTTAAGATTTTACGGTAGATGTGCGTTTTGGTTGCAGATGAACACTATGCCGGTGGGGTTGCGCGCAAAAGTCAAAAAAACACGTATAAACTGTGGATGGTTTTCGTACGATACACGGTTTATATTTTGGCAACAAACAACCTGTTGCTTGTCTTGTTACAAGTTTGTCTGGATTGAATTTAACTTGCAAGGTGGTGGATTTCAACAGTCACAGGTTGTATGGGTTAGGTTAAGGTAAAAATTAAAATGAACACATATCTGAAATGTATACTGATAATTAAAAGTGGAGTTTTTGCTCCCTAGTTAGTTTATGCCAACCTAAAAAATGAAGAGACCCTGCTGTTACTTGAACAGATAATGATGTGTTTCCAATATAAGTTCAGGCTGCCCACCCAATTCCCAATAGCCAGGGAATATTTAAATAGCAAAACTGTTAATAATAATAAAGATATTCCACTACAATGTAATCTAAGTCTTGGTGAACTTTATCCAGTGTTCTTTTTAGATAGAGCTTGTCGGTGTGTGTTCGCTGTTGGACCCCACCCCCCCCCCCCGCCGCTCCCCACCGCCCGTTGAATTTACAGCGGTAGATGCTGCTTTAAAATTCTTCTAGTTAACTGCATAAAATCTTTCAAATCTTCTAATCTTAACTAAATTGGAAGGATCACAGCTAATAGTAGAGGTTTTCTGTGCAAGAAATAGGGACTAATTTCGCTGAGCTGTTTGGCCACAGGCCAGAGCGGCAGGTCCTATCCCTAGGAGATGCTGAGATGGACACTGAGGCTGAACAGGAAACGCGTGTTCTATGTAAAACGAGAGGGTTCATGATGATTTTTCCAAAGCCAATCGATACCATACCACATTCCCTGTCATGAAGTCGCACAACCATCTCACTCTGCTATCTTCTGTAATCTGTTCTGCTGGCCGCGTAATAATTACAGGTAGCGCGAAAAAAGGCGCGATCTTAATAGATGATGCACAGATTTTAACCTTAATTATCGCATGATCTGGAAATTTCGATCACCATAAAAACCTTGCCGATTTCAACTTTGTCGATAAAAATCGCTCAACACTAGTTGTCAGATGTCATCTGGGAGGAAGTGGATGACCTAGTCAACCAATCAAGAACCATTGGGTTGCTGAACAACACACGGCCGCTAGATGACAGCGGCAGTTCTGGCCTCACCGAGTGACCCCTGCTGCGACGTCCCCTTGCTGTGCTGCGACCTGGGCCTGCTCCAGGAATGTTTGTGCCTCTCTGTCTGACATACTGTTTGTTCTAAAATGTACAGACACTGTTTGATGAAGATATCTGTATATGATAAATACACACCCTGTATTTGACTCCAAATGAACCCACTAACAAGCTTGGGTAACCCTTGGATATAAATTGCGCTCCACAAATGGGCAGGAAAAATTGACTTGCATGTGCCGTTTAAAAACACTGTGTATTTTACTGATAATAAAAGCACAAACAGGCTTAATTAACCTTCGGATATGAATTATGCTACAGGCAAAATTTCTTCTTTGGCGGTGAAAAAGAACGTTTCTTTTAGTGACCACAACAGCAGAACAACGCTTAATTAACCCCTGGATCTAAATTGCGCAAAAGAAATGAGCAACCAAAAATTAAGTGATATTTGGAGTGTAAAAATGCTGTTTCTTTAAATGAATACAACAGGAACAGGCTTAGATAACCCTTGGATATTCACTGTGCTGAAGAACTGAGCAGATAGCATTAAAATGTATATGCAGCTGCATTGGACGCACACTGGACTTCAGTTCTAATACCCCACAAAATCAGAATTAGAATGTAAGAGAAGCAGTCTCTGAGATAAGCTGTGACACCCCCAAAAAATCGCTGTATAAATGTGAGTTCTTTAGTATGAGATATCATAAGCAGCCGCGGCAGCACCTTCCCTACTCAGTACAGTGAGAGTGGTATGAGCTCCCAGCGTCACGCCCGGACTTATATAGTGCGGTGACGTCACAGAATCCCGTTGGTCTCGGATTGGCTTCATCTCTGCACATGTCATGTAGGCTACGCCCCATGTAACGTCCTGTGCTTGCAGCCATTTTATCATTCAAAAGCACGCTTCATTCCCGCGAAGCACCCCCAACTTTGACTTCGTTCAGAATCAAAGTTTTCCAGAAATTCTAAACGAATTCCACTTCGTTAGAATCGATTCGCCCATCTCTACAGGTGAACCTTCCAGAAATCACCCGATTTTGGATTCAACACCTCTTATGGATCTCATCTACGTGTGTATTGTGCATTTTGGGCGTACAGGTGTTCCATACTTTTTTTAGCATTGGGCCATGAAATTGGGGGGAGAAAACGCATTTCTGCCATTGTTTTTGGGATTTCCCTTTAAAGCGTTCGCCGGGTCGGTAAAAGGATATACATTTTATATAGTTTTCTAAGTTTTATTACCTTTACACAGTAGAAATGCATTTATAAAAATTATGTTTTATGTCGCCATAGTCTGATAGACATAATTTTTTTTTTCTGTATATGAAGCTGATTAAGAGCTTGTTTTTTGCAGAATGAGTTGACATTTTTATTGGTGTCATTATGTGGTTCATATGATGCTTTGATTTCTTTTCATTAAGATTTTTGTGAGATGTTTTGAACAAAATACAACAATCCTGGTAGTGTTTTTTATTCTTATTTTTTACAGCGGTTGCCATCCAGTATAAGTGGCGTGCTAGCTTTACTCAGCAGGTTGATATGATTACAGCGATACGCAATTTGTATATTGTTTATGTTTTACTGCTTTTACACAATAAAAACTTTTATTCAAGAAGAAAAACACGTTTTTATGTTACCAAAGCCTGAGAGCCATAACTTTTTTATTTTTCTGTGTACGGAGCTGTCTAGTGGCTTGTTTTTTGAGTTGAAATTTTTATTGGTATCATTTTTTGGGCAACAAGGCTTTTATCGTTTTTAAATCTGTTTTTGGAAGGTAGGGTGAAAAAAGTACTGCAATTCTAGTAGTATTTTTGATTTGAGTAATATTTTAGCGCTCAGTGTGCTGTACCCATGACAAATTAGTTTTACTCTGTGGGTTGATACATTTAATTTTTTATTTTTTTTTTATGCTGAAGTGATTTTATTTTGTAAAGCAATATTTATGCATCGCGATCTTCTGATAGCCATAACGTTTTTATTTTTCTTAATGCATAGCTGTGTAAGGGCATTTTTTGTGGGATGATCTATTGTTTTCGATGGTACCACTTTGGCATTTCTATGAGTTTTTGATTGCTTTTTATTCCATTTTATGTGCTACGTAATAAATGAAAATCATAATTCTATTATTTTCTGTGATATTGTGCGGGTTAAATAATGTGACATGTTTATAGGGTAGGTCATTATGATACCAAAGATGCACACTTTATTTATTTTTGATGTTTTTGGGGCAACAGGAGTTTGTAAAGGACAGTGTAAATGTTTTCATTTTATTTTTGTGCTTAATTTTTTTTTTTTTTACTTTTTTTCACTTGACCCCATAGGGGACTTGTATCAGTGATCTTCAGGACACTGATACAATGGAGATCAGTACATAGCATAACTGCTATGTACTGGTCTCCATGGTGACTGTCCATCACTATTCCCACAATTCTTAAAGCAGACTCAACTCATAAAATTTAGCGTATACCTCTGTTTTAACAGTCCCCATATAAACTGACTTTTCAGCTCAAATCCATAAATATTCAGAAATGGTAGACTTCTTTCTTTTTAGAAATTTATATAAACATTTATTATCCACAAAGATTCGTCCAATACTTTAGGACATATTCTAAAATATTCAAGTAATAGAGATAATCATAGTGGTAAATCAGTCCAGCATTCCACTTCTGTTGCAGATGGGATAGCTGAGGAGATGCAAACACAGAGCGAGCCGCAAACCCATATTGCGACGTTTCGAAGGCTCCACCTTCTTTCTCAAGCATGCCCAGTGCCGTCTTACATCTGTTTAAATACCACCAACTTAGTATTAAAAACAACTGTTAAAAACACATCAAATATACTGAAGCTGTTATCTTTATAGAAACATTTTTAAACTGTATATCTCATTAAGCCCTTTTTGCAAGAGTTTTTACAATACATTAATGGATTACATCGTCTTATTAAGTTTACTGCACAAGTAGAACATTACAATATTGAATATCTAGATCAGGGGTGTCAAACTCGTTTTCACCGGGGGCCACATCAGCCTCACGGCGTACCTTAAAGGGCCTTAAAGGGCCGACATAATTTTAGAACTACTTGTAGGTAGATAAGTGGCTATAAAGCCCCCTGTAGATGACAGTTATATCTGCCCATGTAGGTAGATAGGTATTTTTGCCCCCTGTAGCCAGATAGTAATATGCCCTCTGCAGCCAGGTAATATGCCCCATATAGAAAGGGAGATGCCCCACATAACCCCCCGGTAGCCAGGGAGATGCCCTATAGTCCCCCAGTAGCCATGTAGATGCCCCATATAGTCCGCCAGTAGCCAGGCAGATGCCCCATAGTCCCCCAGTAGCCAGGCAGATGCCCCATAGTCCCCCAGTAGCCAGGCAGATGCCCCATAGTCCCCCAGTAGCCATGCAGATGCCCCATAGTCCCCCAGTAGCCATGTAGATGCCCCATAGTCCCCCAGTAGCCAGGCAGATGCCCCATAGTCCCCCAGTAGCCAGGCAGATGCCCCAGTAGCCAGGCAGATGCCCCAGTAGCCAGGCAGATGCCCCATGGTCCCCAGTAGCCACGCAGATGCCCCAGAAGCCACACAGAACCACCATGGTCCCCAGTAGCCCCGCAGATGGCCCATGGTCCCCAGTAGCCACGCAGATGCCCCATGGTCCCCAGTAGCCACACAGATGCCCCATGGTCCCCAGTAGCCAGGCAGATGCCCCATGGTCCCCAGTAGCCACACAGATGCCCCATGGTCCCCAGTAGCCAGGCAGATGCCCCAGTAGCCAGGCAGATGCCCCATGGTCCCCAGTAGCCACACAGATGCCCCATGGTCCCCAGTAGCCAGGCAGATGCCCCAGTAGCCAGGCAGATGCCCCAGTAGCCAGGCAGATGCCCCATGGTCCCCAGTAGCCACACAGATGCCCCATGGTCCCCAGTAGCCACACAGATGCCCCATGGTCCCCAGTAGCCAGGCAGATGCCCCATGGTCCCCAGTAGCCAGGCAGATGCCCCAGTAGCCCCCTCAGTAGCCAGGCAGATGCCCCAGTAGCCAGGCAGATGCCCCAGTAGCCCCCTCAGTAGCCAGGCAGATGCCCCAGTAGCCCCCGCAGTAGCCAGGCCGATGCCCCAACGCCCCCGCAGACGCCAGGCAGATGCCCCCTAATGATTATAAAATTAAAAAACAGCTACTTACCTCGTGTCCGTGCAGCGCGGTCCGGTTCGGGAGCTGTGTATGGTGTAAGCAGCGTGACGTCACGCCGCTTACGCCCGCACGCAGCTCCCAGAGATCTCCTCGGCGGCAGAGGCTGCCGGCGAGGAGACCCAGCGTCACAGGGGGCGTGAGCAAAGCGGCGTGTCACGCCCCCTGCGACGCCCTATGTACAGCGCTCACCAAGCGTTCTACATACAAAGGGAGAAGGTGGGAGGGAAACGATCCCTCCTGCCTTCTCCCCGTACTAGCTGACTGACTCCGCACGGCTGTGGTAAAACAGCTGTGTGGAGTCAGGGAGATCGCGGGCCGGAAAACACAAGGCCGTGGGCCGGATGTGGCCCGCAGGCCTTGTGTTTGACACCTGTGATCTAGATGTTTGGGTTATGAAAAAGGATACTAAATTGGAAACATGTTTGTTCTCTAAGAAAATTGATCGCAACAATTTGTTGCATCGCAAGAGCTTTCATAACGACATGATTTTTAAGGGCATCTTAAAATGAGAATTGATAAGAGCACAAATGTGGCTAAGAAGTAAACAAAAGATTCTTGAGAAATTTGAGAAACGAGGTTATAATCATGATGAGCTCCATATCGTTGCAGATCAAGTATCCCGATAAAAAAGAGAAGACCTATTGAAATCAAAAGCCAAGCCTAAACAGGATAGAATCTTGTTTCTATATACATATGATAGACATGCGAACATGATTAGGAGAGTCACCTCTAAACATTGGAAAATATTGAATAGTGATCCCAATTATGGTGGGCTGTTTAAAGATCTCCCATTATTTGTGTTTATAAAAGGACGTACAATAGGAGAGAAATTGGTCTCATCAGATATCAAGACACCTTGCACTAGACAAAAAATATTAAAAACAGAAAAAAAGGGAACTTTGCCTTGTTTAGGATGTCTGAAATGTTCTTCAATAATAAAAGGAGCAGTTATTAAACATCCATTGCATGGAACTGATAATACAATCAGAGACTTTTTTACTTGCAATACAATGCAGGTCATGTATCTTATTAAATGTCATTGTGGCTTCGTTTATATTGGACAGACAAAAAGAGCTGTTAGAGTACGTTTAAACGAACATAGATCTGCCATCCGTCTATTTAAACAAAGAAAAGATAAAGATACTGCGTATAAATTTGGTGAATCTACATTGAAGCCAACCACGGTGTCAGTGAACTCGGTTGGTGTGTGCTGGAGCATATAGAGTGCAAGGATAAGGAGAGGGTTAAAACCCGATTACTACAATGGGAAGCCTTTTGGATTAGCAAGATGCAATCCTTAGTTCCAAAAGGGCTTAATGAGATATATAGTTTAAAAATGTTTCTATAAAGATAACAGCTTCGGTATATTTGATGTGTTTTTAACAGTTGTTTTTAACAGTTATTTTTAATACTAAGTAAGTGGTCTTTAAACAGGTGTAAGATGGCACTGGGCATGCTTGAGAAAGAAGGCGGAGCCTTCGAACTGTCGCAGTATGGGTGTGCGGCTGGCTCTGTGTTTGCATCTCCTCAGCTATCCCATCTGGGAGGATCTTTTGTGCAACAGAAGCGGTATGCTGGACTGATTTATAAGTATACCACTATGATTATCTCTATTACTTGAACATCACCATTCCCAGCCATGCCCACAGGGCATGACCTGTCATCGTGTTATCACAAACATCCCGGCAGTCTCTCTCAGGCTCCTGGACTGTCAAGTAAGCCACTGTGGCTGCTGCGATGGACACATAGGGAGCCCCCTCCTCCTGTCTTTCCTTTAGCTAAGGGGTTAATCCCTCTCTTAACCATGGAGTAATCTCTGATCGGGGAAGATGCTGCGGCATGACAGCTGTCATGTATAGCTGATTTTCTGCAGCGATCATGCAAACTCTTTTAGATTTTGCACAATCACTAGGACGTTAACTTTGCATGATCACTAGGACATAAACTTGGACATACACAACTTGGACATAAACGTACCGTCAATGTCGAGAAATGGTTAATAGCTTCACCTATCTATGTGATTCAAAGAATGTTTTCTCGTGACAAACAGTGCCTTAAATTAGTAATCAATTTTGGTCCATATATTCCTTGTTTATTTGTGAAAAATATCACAATGTCCTGAAAATGTAAAAAATGTTGGCATTTTTAAACTTCAAAAATTTCTGCGTGCAAGACAAATAGTTATATCACACAAAATAGTTTAGAACTAGTATCTACCATATGTCTAATTTATGTTGGCGTAATTTTAATTTTTTTTATTTTATTCTCAACATTAGGGGTAGAGATGAGCGAATTTCTCAAAAATTCGATTCATCAGATTCACGGAATTTTTTGCAAAAAATTGTTTCGTCCGGAATTTATTCGCTGAGAATCACATTAAAAACAGCTATTTCCTGGCTGCAGAGAGCCTGTATGGTGTTGTAGAACATTGTGTCATGCTCAAATATGCATAGGGAGTGTGGTTGGTATTGAAACAATGCTGTGATTTAGTATCACAGTAGAATCGCTTCACACTTCACTTCTTTGGGCAGTTACGGGGGCAAAACTGACCAAATAACTTAAGTGGGAACGCAGCCTGACAGGGTAATGTCAGCGCCAGCTAGAAAGAACCGAGCTGTGGGCCTAGATCCTATTATAGCGTCAAAGAACGCGCTCCTTTTACACCATCATCAGATGATTCCACATATTATGACAGAACCTGTTCTGTTAAACTCTGATACTTGTAGAGCCCCCCCCGAACCTCAAGGAACGAGTGGAGAGGATATCAGCAGTTATTTTGCTTTGACTTGACTGATCAATTTTCCCTTCCTTTGATCCGTCACTGTCCGCTTTCAATCAGTCAATAATCCATCAGTATTGCTAAAGCCAAAAAAAAAACAGGAGTTGATCCAAAACAGAGATGACGAGTAAATGGGATATTTGCACGGCTTTTGTGTTTTGCATCCACTCCTGCTATTGGCTACCTAAACATCAGATAATCCTGGTCCATACAAAGGACCATGCAATACTGGCCTTTACGGAGTTTGTCCTCCCTCTCGGCAGGTGAAAAAAAAGGCTCCCATTTTGGACCGGTAGCGAGAGTCCAAGAGGCTGGAGAGCCAGAAGTCATCCCTCTGCCGAATGGTGACTATTCGGCTGTCACTAGCCAGGCAAATCAGCATGCAGGGGGCCATCTGCGCAAGTGACTCTGAGGGACTTCCTGCCTCCATCACTGCTCTATACTGCCCTGGTGTCTGGGTCATATGCTTCATCTCCCTCTACCTCCTCCAGCTGCTTCTTTTTCTCCTAATCTGTCAGCTGGGTAGAAAAACCACTCATTTTGCCAGGCACTGCTTCTGATCTAAAGTCCTCCAACTCCTCCAGTTCAGCCCTCACTGGACTCATGTGGCTGTGAGATGTAGTCGCCATGTCTCCAGTCCCGACCAGACACATTTTGCAGCATCTGTTCCAGGACATGAAGCACTGGAATGACATTTTTCATCCCGTAGTCCTGGTGACTGACAAATAATGTGGCCTTCTCAAAGAAACTGAGCAAACATCAGGTGTCACGCATGAGATACCACTGGCTGACATCAAAATTACACAGGGGAGTACTTCTGTCCGCTTGGATCATCAAGAAATCATTAATGGCCTTTCTCTGTTCATAGAGTCAGTCCAACATATGAAGGCTCGAATTCCAACGGGCGGAAACAGCCTATGTTTGGGGAGGCCATTCTGCCACTGCAGCTCAAGGAGGGTGTGCTTAGCACTGTGGGAATGGATGAAGTGCATGAAAAGTTTCCTGGCCATTTTTAGAACATCTTGCAGATGGGTGAAAGACTTGAGGAACCGTTTGACTACCAGATTGGACACGTGTGAAACTCAGCCCTCCTCGGCGCAGCGCGGACTCCATGTTCCTTCCATTGTCTGTCACCATGGTTCAAATTTTTAATTGTTGCTGAGAAAGCCACAAATCGATTTCATGTTTCATGACACGGAGCAGGTCCTTCCTAGTGTTGAGAGATGAAATCGGCAAAAGTCGGGCAGATTTTCACTAAAATCTTATTTCCACGATAAAAAGATTATTTCTCTTAAATCCTGATCAATAATTGCCCATCGCGGATTTCAATTGCACCATTTTCGGAGCTTCCTGTAATTTTTACAGTCAGCCAATCAGCGCAGAGCATAGGGTGGAGTGAAAAACATCACCATTGGGGTGTGTAGGGATCTCAGTGGCTGCTAAAATCACATGACCTCGTTTTATCTATGTCACTGTACTTCCTGATTGGCACCTTTAGCTTCTATACAGCGAATAGAAAATATCACTGTCTCTCTGCTTTTAAAAGCTAGTAGAGATAATTTCCCAGCGATTTTACAACTGAAAAGGATCTTTGATAGAGTAGTTAGATTAGGGTACAGCATGATTACAGAATTCTAGTTAGTATTAGTTAGAGATTTGAAAACAGCTCCAGTGCCCTGAACAGCACAGCTGCCGGGGAGGGGCCATGCCTGCTTTTTTTTTATGTGGGGGGAGGGGGTAGGCAGACATATTTCTCCTCTCAAGCCACTGGGAAATAGCACCAAATTTTATTTCTGCATAGCCAGCATCCACCAAGGTCTGAGTTCAGCATTTATATCACTCATATTTGTCCTCTCAAGCCACTTTGAAAAAACACCCAATATTATTTCTGTGTTGCAAGCTGCCACAGTCTGAGTTCAGGGTGTCACTGTCTTGTGTGGTGTATGTCTGCACTTATAACTCATATTTGTCCTCTCAAGCCACTTAGAAAAAGCACCCAATATTATTTCTGCGTTGCTAGCGGCCATCACATATATGACAAGTTTTGTTTTGTGTCAAAGGGGCCCCGTAGCAGCTGCTACCGCTGGACCTGCTGTGGCTACGCTGTCCTCATCTTTTCAGTTAGCCATAGAACAGAATGGATTATTTTAGCCTGTGAATTTTTTTCTGTGACTCTTGTAGCCTAATTGCATTGAGGGTCATTTCATATCAAGTGATCCAAATTTGAATATTTTTTTTTTACCTGACGTCTTTAGATTTTTTTATTTTTATGAAGTACAAATAAAGTTAATTACAAATAAAAAGTTGTGAATTTTTTACTTCATCAGTTAATTTTTTACAGACTTCTAAAGTTTTGAAAAGTCGCAAATTTTGGCCTGGTATGACTTTACATTTTTTTATCATATCTCGGGATAGAATTAAGATAAAGAGGTACGAGAAGTATAATTTTTCTCAGAACTGTGTAATGGATGAGCGGGTAGTGGACCCACTGGACCACTGCCGGACTTGCTCTATGATTCGCCGCCGGAGGTAGCGCACTCATACATGCGGGGAAAAGTTTCCTGCGCCTCGCCAGTGTGTGTGGGGCACAGTGCGGGGACATGGGCACAGTGCGGGACTTAGGCGAAAAACAGTTCCGATGCGAGACAGGCTGGAAAACAGCGAGAAATCATTCCACATGTCGGTGCGGAGTATGAATCAAAAATCGCCTTTATAAAGGCGTTCAACATTCTCAGGAAAAGAGCTGAAACCTAAAAAATAAAAAATACATAACACAAAATCACTTTCCAATATCCTAATTCAAGAATTAGGATATTGGAAATTGCCGGGAAATACAGTAATTCAAAATCAGAAAGCTATTCTGATTGGTCGGCATAAACCGGCCAATCAGAATAGGAGCGACAGTGAACCATTAAAACCTATGGGGAAGTTTGTCGCCGAGACCGGAGCTACTTAAGGAATTGCAATAGAGAGAATTACCGGGAAATACAGTAATTCAAATTGTTTAAGCTATTCTCATTGGTCGGCATAAACCAGCCAATCAGAATAGGAGCGACAAAGACCCATTATATCCTATGGAGAAGTTTGGACCAATCAGAATAGGAGCGACAGTGGCCCATTCTAACCTATAAAGGAGTATTAACCAATCAGAATAGGAGCGACAAAGTCCCATTATATCCTATGGAGAAGTTTGGACCAATCAAAATCAAAGGCGGGACAGTTCAAAATACAGTAAAAAGACAGAAAAGAGCTGATTGGCTGAGCTAGCGGTTGCTTGGCTATCCCAGCCAATCAGAGCGCGAGCTACTTCTCCCATTATAGTCTATGGAGAGATGGGCGCTCTGAAATCTCAGCTCTCAGCGCCGTGCGGCATGAAGTATTAATAAAAAAATCATTTTTAATAAGTGTCAAACATTATCAGATAAAGAGCCGAACCCTTCTTTACAAATAAAGCAGTTAAAAACCCAAACAACGCGTTTGTCGCCGAGACCGGCGCTACATAGGGAATTGCAATAGAGAGAATCGCCGGGAAATACAGTAATTCAAATGGTTTAAGCTATTCTCATTGGTCGACATAAACCAGCCAATCAGAATAGGAGCGACAATGTCCCATTATAACCTATGGAGGAGAATTGACCAATCAGAATAGGAGCGACAATTTCCAATTATATCCTATACAGAAAAATTGACCAATCATATTCAAAGGCGGGACAGTTCAAAATACAGTAAAAATGCAGAAATGAGCTGATTGGTTGAAGCGGCGGGGGCTCGTCCAGCTTAGCCAATCAGAGCGTGAGCTACTTTCTCATAGAGTTCTATGGAGAAAAGAAATTCTGTGCGCTCTCTGTGATTGGCTAAGTTAAAAGAGGCGCCGTTATTTGGACCAATGGGAGAGCGAGCGACGCTCCTATGGGTTTTCTAATGCAATCTGAAATAAAACTGTACATGGCCGAAATCAAATTATAACACTACAGAAGTTGTCCCGATGTGTATAAAAAAACGAATGATAATATGGGGTAACGAAAAAAAAATATTAAATCAATAAAATCATGTTTATTTCTTTATTTTCGTTAGCCAAGGATTAATAGTATGGGTGCAACGAATAAATGAGTGGAAGATGTGGCTGCCGCCCTCTATAGAGCAACAAGGAGTCAGGGCAGCAGCTAAGATGGAGGAGCAGCATGGCCAGCATGGGAAAAGCCGCACAGCAACCACAGGCGAGCAAGCAGCGGCGACAGGAACGCACATGGCGACAACCGAAGCTGTGGCGAAGGACAGGAACGCGTCACGGACTGTGACAGTACCCCCCCTCCTTAAGCCCCCTCCTCCTCCAATCCACAAAATGGAAATTCCACCTAGGGCTGGGGACCGGAAATTCTCCGGGTGCAACCCCAAAACCAAACTACAGGCTACATGATAGTCAGTACTGGGAATACCTAGGAAATGGAGGTGCACAGGAGGAACAAACGGGGCACTAGGCAGAATGGGAGGGGAACCCAGGGCGACACCGTGAGCCACGGGGGACTCAGAAGGCTCAGGGCGACACCGTGAGCCACGGGGGACTCAGAAGGCTCAGGGCGACACCGTGAGCCACGGGGGACTCAGAAGGCTCAGGGCGACACCGTGAGCCACGGGGGACTCAGAAGGCTCAGGGCGACACCGTGAGCCACGGGGGACTCAGAAGGCTCAGGGCGACACCGTGAGCCACAGGGGTCTCAGAAGGCTCAGGGCGACACCGTGAGCCACGGGGGACTCAGAAGGCTCAGGGCGACACCGTGAGCCATGGGGGACTCAGAAGGCTCAGGGCGAGACTGTAAGCCATGGGGAATAGCCAGGCACTACAAACCACCAAAGACCTGCAAAAGGGGAAAAAACACTCCCACGCAAAAATAAGGAACTGCCACAAACAAGACCGGCACATAGACCAAGAAAGCAGAGGGCAGAATGTCAGCGGAGTCCATGGCCTGATCCTACTGTAACGGATGTGCGGGTAGTGGACCCACTGGACCACTGCCGGGCTTGCTCCAAGGGGGCGTAACTAAGTGGCCGTCAGGCAACTTTACAGAGCCTTTGATGGTAAGGATGACTTTCCCCGACAGTGGCCAGGTTCGACCTCAGAGCAGCCCCCAGCAGTGGCAGCTGACCAGACAGGCCAGAAGTGCCAAAGCTAGGCACCAACAGAATAGGAACAAAGATAAAGCAGACTAAGTGTAGATATGTGCAGGTACAAACAGACAAAGACAGGACAAAACCGATGCCAACCAAGAGGGTTAAACGTAAGGTAAAGGAACAATAAATAAACAGACTGGAAACAACACCAAGAACATGAGCAGAGACCAGCAGAGACTTAAGCTAAATGCAGGCAAGGAACCAAGGCATGACCAGGGCAAGAACACAGGCAGCGAACAAGGCAAGGAAACTCACAGACAAAGACACAGACACAAGGAGACCAACATAGAGACTAACCAAATATAGAGAATACCACAAGGACACAAACAAGACAGCGTGTGCAAACCAGACTGCTAACAAACAAGATACGAAACCACACAGCAACACCAGCAGCACATGAGCCACCAACACCAAAATAAGGATCAGGCAGGGAGTGTAGAGAGAAGCAGGCTTATAAACACACAGGTGGAAGGGGATTGTTAGAGGAAACCCAACCGCGCTGCACACTGTGGGAATAAATGAGTGGAAGATGTGGCCGTCGCCCTCTATAGAGCAACAAGGAGTCAGGGCATCAGCCAAGAAGGAGGAGCAGCATGCCCAGCATGGGAAAAGCGCACAGCAACCGGAGGCGGGCAAGCAACGGTGACAACAGAGGCCGCAGTACGGACTGTGACAAATGGTAACAGCTTTCATTTGATATGTCACAAGACTATGTTTCTTTATATTTTGTTTCGGAGAAATCAGATTCAAAATTGTATCTTTTAATTGTATGTTTTAAACTTGTGAAAAAAAACATGTGCGTCACTTGTTTTCTTGGTTGTATTTGTACAGGGATTCAATATGGGACATCAAATTTTTCTATTTTTTTTTAACCCCTTTGTGAAGGTAAAGAGGTTTGAACCAATATTGTGTTGTATGCATAACTATGAAATCCCAAGCTTTTCTCCTTGACATGCATTTCAGCTTGAGCAGAATCCATTTTGTGAGAATTAGTACAGCAAAATATGATGCACTCAAGAAGGTCGCGGGTTCAGGAATTTAACATTTTAATGTGTTATCGTCTTCCTCAGGGATGCAGCGTTTGTTTTATCATTCCCTTTCGAAGAAAATTCATTTCACTGGGAGACTAACTTATTTTTTGGCATATGGCACTCCCATAAACTTTTCTACTCAGACAACGTGTACCAATGGAAATCTACTCAGAACTGCCTAAATATGGACACCATCCGAGTCCCTTCTCAAACTCTATCGCGCCTAGCGCTTGCATGATTGACAGATCAAGTACAAATATGTGTGTAAAATGCATTGTATTGTCAGAATTACTTGGAACATGAATGAGATCGAACCAGTAACACTGCGTCTGACTCAGTTTCTAATCGGCCTGTGCCGATAAACATTGATCCCCTTATCGGGATTGGAGTACCGGGACAAACTTGTGACCCTCCAGAGTTGGTAAACGACCGCCCGAACACTTAAGGACCTTTTTTTTTATTTTGACACATTTCGTTTTTCCTCTTCTCATTCCCAGAGCCATATTTTTTTTATTTTTTCCACAATACATAGACCAATGAGATAATTTATTTGTTGGACAAGATTGGGTGGGGGGGGGGGTGGGAGCGGTAGTATGGTACTTTTCTAAGTGGTGTTTATTCACTGTAACTTAAAGAAAATACTGGGGAATTGGCCAAAAAAAGTGGGACAAATTTTGAATAAAAAAATCATACTTTCCCAACCATGTTTTGCGGGCGTCTAACTTTTTACGGCATTCAATCTTAGGTAAATATAATGTGTTTTCTGTATTCTACAGGTTGATACGCATCCGCCAATACCAAACATGTAGGGTTTCCGTTATGTTTTGTACTGTAAAAAATTTCCAAACATTAACATCTTTTGAAATATGCGCCGCGGCGCCAATTTCTGCGACCATAACTTTTTTCTACTAACACCTACAGACGGGAGCGGGCATTTTTTGAAGGCTGAAGTGTACTTTTTATTGCTAGCAGTTTGGAATGCATGCAACTTTTTTGATCACTTTTATTCCAATTTTGCTGTTTGAATGATTTTTTCTTCTACGGTGTTCAGGTACTGATTAAATGAAGGTTAAATTTTTATAGATCAGACTTTGTTGGACGCCGACTTCCAATACCAAATATTGTTGAAACTTTTATTAATTTGTTTTAATTGTTCTATTTGTAAAATGGCGAAATTGGATGAATTGAACTTTTAATGCTTTTTTTTTTTTCAACTTTAACAAGTGGAGTCCCCCTAAGGTGCTTCACCACTACGGGGCGTGATCATTAATACAGCCTAATGTATTGCATAGACAATGCATTCGGCTGTACCAAGATGGCGGTTTCCCCATTTCCTGCCTGGGGCCGAAAGTGGGGCAAATGAGAAAATTACAGCGATGGAGGCCTTCACAAGGCTCCCCGGTGCCGTGTCCAGGCATCGGATCCCCGGGGACTCCTATCACAGCGCCCGACACAGTTTTTCATTCATTTAGACGCCACGGCCATCTAAAGGGTTAAACAGCGTGGGTGGGCGGCCCTGCCTCCCCTCACAGGTGCTGTAACCGCCGGGTATTAGCTGCGATTAGCTGCTAACACTCGGTGGCTGTGTGGCGGGATTGCACGGTGATCCCCCAGCCAAAGCCTTATCGACTCAGGTCTTACACATACTTCAGGTCGATAAGGGGTTAAGCTTTGAATCATCTGATTTTGTTTGTGTGAGTTTCTTCCTTTTTTCTTTTCAAATTATAACTTATTGAATTCAACATTTAAATGCAACAATAAAGAAACACAAAAAACAAATCCTATAAGTGCCAGAATAAATGCATCTTAATCATCATAACACAACTTGTTCGGCATTTTCAACCTGAATTGAACTAACCAAAAGAAAACAGGTGATCATCTCCTCAAGTGTGATTTTCTAAATAGTCTAATCCTAATTATATGTTAAAAACAAGGTTAAAAGAACCAATATTTTTAACACCTATTTATACATTTAATAATTTTTTTTTTTATTATATCACTAAACATGTCATTTACGAAGTGTTTAAGAAGACTATTACAGTAGTTAAATCCTCGTTCCATAAAATATGAATTAATCAAACAATTAATAGTACGTTTTTAAACTGGCCTCTTATCATTAATTTTTCCCTTCTAGTGGGTGAAATGTAATCTTGTCCATAAGTCTTCTAGCAATGGCATATTTCCTTTTGTATCAAAGAGTATGTGCGGCCTTAATGGTGTCAGGGTGGCTCCACCTTAGTTAATATCTGAGTTTTTTGTTAACTTATAAAATGTCAGGTTATTACTTGGATACACAAAGGATGGCGCTGGACCAGAAGGACGCAAAAAAGTCAATTATGCTTCTTCATTTTCACAATGTTTAGAGAGTACAGTAGCCAGCCACCAGCTCCGAACACACTCACCAATATTGTAGCACACCGATTCCCTTGATGTATGTGTAGAGACTATAGTTTGTTCAAGAGTTAACATGTCAGGACATGAAAGCTCTGAAGCTGTGTCTTAGGGTATGTTCACATGGCGTCTTGCAGTCCGTGTGAACACCCCTTTTTGATGCGTGTCTGGGTCTGTCTGGATGGACCCAGACACACATCTAACAATTAGCAGTGTGTATAACACTGTCGGCAATGGGAAACACGTACGTATCAGCGTTCACATGAGCGATAACTGATTAGTATTTGCATCGCGTCTATCCGATGCATCTTTCGGGTGCGCTTCAAGCATTGACATGTCATTTCTTGGAGCGCATCCAAAAGACGCATCGGACAGTCGCGATGCAAATACGCATCGGCGACCGCTCATGTGAATGCCGCTATGTGTTTCTCATTGCCGGCAGTGTTAAACACACTGCTGATTGTTAATGCCATGTCCTGGGACCATCAACGCACCCCAGAACAAGGCATCAACAAAAGCAGTTATGTTCATCACGGACACAAGATGCTAGTGAGATATACCCCTTACTTCCTAGACTCTTTCTGCGGTGGGCAATACTTTACAAGATTGACAGAGCTGCTGGCGGTCATCTGCTTTTGCATTCACTGTCTAGCCCCCTCTGTTAATTCTCAGGTTGAGACCTAACAAAGCTTCCTTCTCTGCCCTCTCCTGCTTCTAATCGTAATAAAATAATACAGTAATATCTAAAAATCATGGATTATTTGATAAGATATCAGACCCGCGAGAACACTTTTAGGAGATTACACCAGCTAAACATGGTCCTGAATTTCAAGATTTTCAAAATTTGCACTGAAATGAAAAATATTTTAAATATGACCCATCAGTGATCCCAACTAGAATTTGGTACAGAATTGTAGCTAGGATCATAGCAGTCAATTTGGATTTTTTGAAATTTTAAATGAAACTTTTTTTTGGGAAATGCGTTTTAAAATTTTTTGAGTTTTGCTGGGAAAAATATTAACGAAGGTATCTTGTGCAATCTCTGAAATTTCAGGTAAATAAAAATGGTGTTTTTTTTTGTTTTTTTATCTTTTTTTAGCCGAGTTATGAGGAAAAAATGTAAAGGCAGGCAACAACAAAATTCGAATTTTTTCCGAGCTTTGAAAATCAAAAAAAAAAATTTTTTTAAAAAAAAATCAAGAATTTTTTTCTTTTTTTTTGTATTCTCTGGACACTACCCCCAATAAAAAAAATTCAAAAGAATTTAAAAAAATAGAGGTAAAAATCATTGGTTCACTTACATGGAATCCCTTGACTAAATGTCCACATATGCAGTTTACTTTGTGGATGTTTTTTTTCCCGCTTCACCTCATTGTTTGGGTGTGAAAATGAACCTGGGGTTCCTGTCCCATAATGTAAGGGAAAACGGAGATTAATCGCACAAAATGAAAATCAAAAAGATATTTCCCCAAACTGTAATTACCACTGCCGGGACGTGGGTGCAGAGGAGGCAAACACCCGGGACCCTCTCTGTCTGTCACAGGGGGGGCAAATTATGTACAGGCATAATAAATTCTCATGCTGCGCGTAGCTCACATAGCTAACCAGCAGCTGGCTGCCTTTTCCCTCTCTGCCGGCCCATCACACACCCCTTCTATGTTGTGCGCTCTGTCTTCTGTGGAGCATCACTCTCTCTCTTCGTGTCAAAGAAGGTGCCACTGACCTCACTGAAGCCCCCGCTGCCACCTCTGCTGCTGGCAGTGCTCAGTGAGACAACACCGTGATCTTCTAAAGTCTTGGGGCCGGGACCAGACAATCCAAAAGACAGTGACAGTTACTTCCTAAAAGGGGGCGGAGGTGACCAATCCTCCCGTCTGAGCAACTAACCCTGTTCCCGTCTCAAATTTTAAATCAGGGGACTGCATCCCTGGCTGCTGAGGCGGGCCTGCTGAGGCAAGTCCCATCACACAGCCTTGAGCTCGTCCTAAAAAAAGATGTTTTTTTTTTTTAACAATTATGTTTGTTTTGTCATTTTTATTATGGGTGCGGTCCACTTTGTCATAGTGTGGTAAATGCTACCTCATCATTTTCTGGTGCTTGAAAAAAGTTTTCGCGGGATCAGCCCTTTGCATCCACACAAGCTTTAAAACCTGGATGCAGTCTGGCTGATCCTGCAAGATTTGGCATTTAGACCACTGAACTTTCATTTTTGACTTTTCTTGGCAACCCCCGGGGCTGTGAAAATAGTCCCCCAACGTATACATTTGGGGTAACCATAAGAAGAATAGTGCAAAAAGTAGTCCAAATAAGACTTTTTTCTCTATTTTTCTCCGATATATGTTTAGGGGCTGTTTTTTCACAATATCCCAATGGGGACAAAGGGGTGTCTAAATGAGATGCAATGGCCCCTCAGTAACAGAAATGGTTCCCCGGTTTGAAGAAAAGGAGATACGTCATATTTTTTATCATTGGACGATTTTCGCCTTTTCCCCTAATCACTGATCATTGCAAGATTAGATGCTTTAAATTATGATCGTCCAATTTGTGGTAATTTTACGGCTTGTGGCTTTGGTATGTTTTGTCTGGGTAAAAATTCGAAACCGCCTTAAAAAAGGGTTTTCTAGGGTTATTTTTTATTAATAGCATACTGCCTGCCCTTTAAAAAAAAAAAAAACTAAACCCCTTTTCCTTTACCTAGTTCCAGGCTGCGCTGTTTCATCTGCCTCGACTTTTGTTTTTTGCTTTCTCCTTCCAACAGCAAATTTTCTGCTGCACGCTGATTGGAGCAGCGTCATGTGCCCCCTGTGATATTTTTTACATCTAATGACGGCACACCCCACCCTGGGTTCCCCTTTGAAAAATGTCCCGAGTTTGTTTTCCATGCCCCCGGAGGGTTTCCCAAAGGAAAATGGACAAGAGGGAACCAACCGTAGGCTGTGTCTCCACTGCAATTAAATGCAATCGATTTTTCTGCGGTTTTAGGATTCTAAAACTGCCGAAAATACCATCATTCAGGCATAGACTTTAGTAGAAAAGACGAGCTGTAGTCTTCACAGGTCGTTTTTTCTCTGCTCGTCTTCTGGCACCTGCAGATTATACAACATGTTGTATAATACGCCGGTGCTTTGAGTTTTTTATTGTCTTTCCATACAATACAATTGTATGGGTGACGGCTAGGCATGAGCGATTATAATTGACAAAGTTGAAATCGGCACGATTTTTAGGCTGATCGGAAATTTCCGATCACGCGATATTTGAGGTGACATTTTGCATTTTCCTGTCATTTTGGCGGCCAGCAAATCAGCTTAGAGCATAGAGCTGGGTGTGCGACATCATGACTCTGATGTGTATGGTTGTCACATGACCTCGTTTTGCATAGAACAGCGTTTCCTGTTCAGCATAAGTGTTTCAGTGTCTCTCACTAGAGCAAGACGTGTGCTAGGTCTCTCTCAATTCAGCCCCAGCTCAAAAGACACAGTTCTTCTCTTTATTCATTCAGACAACTATGCTTTTAGTTGTGAACATTATAATATAGGTAGATTAGAGAATTTCAGTTCTTATTTAGTTATACAGAGACTTTTAAAGACGCATCTACCGCTGTACAGCCGCGGGAGGGGGGGGTTTGCAGACAAACACAGACAGACAGGCAGGCGGCTTTTGAAAGGAGGGTGTATATTGTGCATCTAATACATAAATCAGTAGCACACTAAAGACTAAGTAAAACCTCAAGGTATATAGGAATATAGGAAATGCATTACTGCTAAGGAAAATATGAAAAACCTGGGACTCTTGTTTACAGTATTTGATCAAAGATTGTATTAAAACTCACCTCCCAAAACGTCAAGGGGTTCCCAGAGCAGGTGAGTCCCTACACTAAAAATGTTTCCTTACTAGGAGTCCATTCAGACTGCCACTTCCCCAGGAGTGATAGGAACCTGCAATTGAATTATCCCGCACGATTAAAAGAGGTGGTGAGTGCAGCAAGCCAATGAGATTGCCATCTCTCAACTAGACTCAAAATGTAAAGGCTGTGCACATCTAAAATATACTTTGAAAACGTAAGCATAGGTGCAAAACTGAAAAGGCAATAGTTTACATCTAATACATAAATCAGTGGCACACTAAAGACTAAGTAAAACCTCAAGGTATATAGGAATATAGGAAATGCATTACTGCTAAGGAAAATATGAAAAACCTGGGACTCTTAGTTTACAGTATTTGATCAAAGATTGCATTAAGCTCACCTCCCAAACGTCAAGGGGTTCCCAGAGCAGGTGAGTAAACTATTAGATGTATTAGATGTAAACTATTGCCTTTTCAGTGTGCACCTATGCTTACGTTTTCAAAGTATATTTTAGATGTGCACAGCCTTTTACAATTTGTAGTCTAGTTGAGAGATGGCAATCTCATTGGCTTGCTGCACTCAGCCACCTCTTTTAATCAGTGCAGGATAATTCAATTGCAGGTTCCTATCACTCCTGGGGGAGTGGCAGTCTGAATGGACTCCTAGTAAGGTAACATGTTTTAGTGTAGGGACTCACCTGCTCTGGAACCCCTTGACGTTTTGGGAGGTGAGCTTAATACAATCTTTGATCAAATACTGTAAACTAAGAGTCCCAGGTTTTTCATATTTTCCTTAGCAGTAATGCATTTCCTATATTCCTAGATACCTTGAGGTTTTACTTAGTCTTTAGTGTGCCACTGATTTATGTATTAGATGTAAACTATTGCCTTTTCAGTGTGCACCTATGCTTACGTTTTCAAAGTATATTTTAGATGTGCACAGCCTTTTACATTTTGTAGTCTAGTTGAGAGATGGCAATCTCATTGGCTTGCTGCACTCAGCCACCTCTTTTAATCAGTGCAGGATAATTCAATTGCAGGTTCCTATCACTCCTGGGGAAGTGGCAGTCTGAATGGACTCCTAGTAAGGTAACATTTTTTTAGTGTAGGGACTAAACCTGCTCTGGGAACCCCTTGACGTTTGGGAGGTGGCTTTTACAATCTTTGATCAAATACAGTAAACTAAGAGTCCCAGGTTTTTCATATTTTCCTTAGCAGTAATGCATTTCCTATATTCCTATATACCTTGAGGTTTTACTTAGTCTTTAGTGTGCCACTGTTTTATGTATTAGATGTAAACTATTGCCTTTTCAGTGTGCACCTATGCTTACGTTTTCAAAGTATATTTTAGATGTGCACAGCCTTTTACATTTTGGTGTATATTGTGCAGCCCAGACTCTGCTTTGAGCCTGCATTGAGCCTGAGGTGTAATTGTACCTTTTATTTTGTGCAACCCAGTTTTGTTCAAAGAACCACCTTGTACTTACATTAGGATACAGAAATTTTCTAGTAACTGCTGGTATAATTTCATTGGTGCAAAAAACCACTTTTTTAATCGTATACATTTTTAAATAGCTGTTTTTCACTTTGGTGCGCCCAGTTTTGTTCCAAAGAGCCACTTTGTACTTACATTAGGATACAGAAATTTTTTTCTAGTAACTGCTGGTATATTTCATTGGGGCAAAAACCAAACCCTTTTTTTATCCGTATAAATTTTTATGCTGTTTTTTCACTTTGGTGCAGCCCAGTTTTGTTCAAAGATCCACCTTGTACTTACATTAGGATACAGAAATTTTCTAAATAACTGTGGTATATTTCATTGGTGCAAAAACCACCTGTTCTTATACGTATACATTTTTAAATAGCTGTTTTTTACTTTGGTGCAGCCCAGTTTTGTTCCCAAAGAGCACATTGTACTTCATTAGGATACAGAAATTTTCTAGTAACTGCTGGTATATTTCATTGGGGCAAAAATACCTTTTCTTATCCGTATAAATTTTAAATAGCTGTTTTTCTCTTTGGTGACTCAAATTTTTGTTCAAAGAGCCACCTTGGACTTACAAAAGGATACAGAAAATTTTTAGTAACTGCTGGTGTATTTTATTGGTGCAACAAAACCTTTTTTATCAATCGTATAAAATTTTTTAAAAAGCTGTTTTTTACTTTGGTGCAGCACAGTTTTGTTCAAAGAGCCACCTTGTACTTACATTAGGATACAGAAATTTTCTAGTAACTGCTGGTATATTTCATTGGGGCAAAAACCACCTTTTCTTATCCGTATAAATTTTAAATAGCTGTTTTTCACTTTTGTGCAGCCCAGATTTGTTCAAAGAGCCACCTTGTACTTACATTAGAATACAGAAATTTTCTAGTAACTGCTGGTATATTTCATTGGTGCAAAAACCACCTTTTCTTATCCGTATAAATTTTAAATAGCTGTTTTTCACTTTGGTGCAGCCCAGTTTTGTTCAAAGAGCCACCTTGTACTTACATTAGGATACAGAAATTTTCTAATAAACTGTGGTATATTTCATTGGTGCAAAAACCACCTTTTCTTTTTCCCTATAAATTTTTAAATAGCGTTTTTCACTTTGGTGCAACCCAGTTTTGTTCAAAGAGCCACCTTGTACTTACATTAGGATTCAGAAATTTTCTAGTAAGTGCTGGTGTATTTTATTGGTGCAAAAACCACCTTTTCTTATACGTATAAATTTTAAATAGCTGTTTTTCACTTTGGTGCAGCACAGTTTTGTTCAAAGAGCCACCTTGTACGTACATTAGGATACAGACATTTTCTAGTAACTGCTGGTATATTTAATTGGTGCAAAAACCCACCTTTTCTTATCCGTATAAATTTTAAATAGCTGTTTTTCACTTTTGTGCAGCCCAGTTTTGTTCAAAGAGCCACCTAGTACTTACATTAGGATACAGAAATTTTCTAGTAACAGCTGGTGTCTTTTATTGGTGCAAAAACCTCCTTTTCTTATTTGTATACATTTTAAATAGCTGTTTTTCACTTTTGTGCAGCCCAGTTTTGTTCAAAGAGCCACCTTGTACCTACATTAGCATACAGAAATTTTCTAGCAACTGCTGGTGTATTTCATTGGTACAAAAACCACCTTTTCTTATCGTTTTACATTTTTTAAATAGCTGTTTTTCACTTTGGTGCAGCCCAGTTTTGTTCAAAGAGCCCCCTGTACTTACATTAGGATACAGAAATTTTCTAGTAACTGCTGGTGTATTTTATTGGTGCAAAAACCACCTTTTCTTATTTGTTTTTGTTTTTTTCCAGCAACAAATATTTATTGAAATACTTACAAAAGATGTCATACATATGTAGAAAAATCCAAACATTCTGCCATTTCTGGCATTCAAGTATAAATAACAAGATAACAAAGAAATGAACATAAAAGAAAATCACAAGATTACTATAGCCGAATTGCTAACACAGAAAGAAACATGTTACAGGCATTTATTAAAAACTAAGGGGTGTATCAATTTTTATGTAATACGAAAGCATAACAACCAATGCTAAGGTCAAATTAGATGTGACGTCTGAGCGAGAGCTTATTTAACCATGAACAATGACTATGAATACTACGTTTTCCCTCTTACTCCATTAGTCAAGTAGGTCTAGTGCCGAGGATCATTGCACATAGTAGAATCCGTCCAGAGGGACCACCGGTCTCTAACTTTGGTTAGCTTATGGGGAGGGACCAATAGACTGGTTTCGGCTCGATATTGGTTATTTATTCTAACCAAGACCTCTGAAAGAGAAGGTGTAGAGGAGGATTTCCAGGCAGCAGCTATCGTGAAGCGGGCAGCGATCAATACATGTGCTAGAGTCGTATGGCAGTCTAGTGGCAGTGAATGATAAGCTAAGTCTAATAGCGCCATGGCAGGAGTAAGGGTAAATTCTACCTTAAGAATATGTTGCAATTAGTGTTGAGCGATTACATTGGCCATCGACATCGGTCGATGGTCGATAACCGACCATCATCGACAAGATATTCGATGGTCGATGGTAGTTTATGATCGATGACCATTAAAGTCTATGGGAGAGCAACAACACCTTCATTCTTACACCCAAACAGGGCTAGAGAAGCTGGAATTAACATCCACAACAGTCAAATGGATACATGCTACATCTTAGGCAATACACTTAGGTTATAAAAGCCACAGAAAAAAAATCACAGACCATTCACTAACCCTGTCTTGCATCACAGCATGACCCTTAAACCTGCATGACCCAGCCACAAATTAAAAAGTGCCAGAAGGCAGTATGATTTGAACCATCATTTTACTTGAACTGGACATTGAATATCCCTGTCCTGGGTCACAGCATGAGCCCCAAACCTGCATGACCCCAGATTAAAAAGTGCCGGAAAAAGGAGTCTTTCAACCACCATTTTAGTTTCACTGGACATTGACTATACCTGTCCTGCATGTTCCCCAAACCTGCATGACCCCAGATTAAAAAGTGCCGGAAAAAGGAGTCTTTCAACCACCATTTTAGTTTCACTGGACATTGACTATACCTGTCCTGGGCCACTGCAGGAGAACCAAACCTGCATGACCCCAGATTAAAAAGTACCAGAAAAAGGAGTCTTTACCACCATTTTAGTGAACTGGACATATACCCTATTTATGTCCCACTGTCCTGGGGTAGCGCTTGCCCCTCCGTATGAAGTTCGAACCAATTGGAGCTTCACATGTCACCTTGGAAATATTGGTGTTTAACGCTCCTGTTCCACCCAGGATCCCTTTTTCTATGGCATTCCTTTTTCTCATTTAAACTCAATGTTGCGAGGAAGATTGGTCTCTGTACTTTGTTCTCTGTCCGTTCTCCATGGTCCTCTGAATAACCTACAATCTGGTCAAGTTTTCCTGTACCTCTCTTGTACAATTCATAGGAATTTTTTTTTAACCAAGCTATTTTTGTACAAATGAAAGATTTTTAGTAGTTTAACTCTAGAAAACACACTTTAAAATAGGATGGAATCCCACCATGTCATTGTTTTCTCTTTTTTAATTGTATTAATGGGTTTGTCTCAATACAGGGATTGATTAAGCTATGTTAAAGATCTTGCAAAATACAATTATTTTGCAATATGTGTCCATTAACAGTGTCCAACCTATTCCTGTTTCTGAACAGCACCATCACCCTTGATCCACCTCTTGACATTTGTGAAGAACAAATGTCTGTAGAAAACAATTTTTTTTTCTCTCTAACATAAGGACCTGTAGGTCGAGCTGCAGTGCACAGCTAGAGGGGGGGGAAATGCCCCCAAAATGTTCAAAGCATGACCCTTGAGGAGCCATTTGGAGCAATTGTGAAGAAAAAGTCTGTTAGAAACAATATTTTTTTTATAATATGACCTGTAGTATAGCTGCATGTCACAGCCAAATGAAATGGCCCCCAAAAAATTCAATAACATGACCCTTGTAGCCACTTTGGACAAGTTGGGGTGAAGAACAAATGTCAGTTAGAAACAAACAATTTTTTTATAATAGCGAGGACCCTGTAGTATAGCTGCATGTAACAGCAAAATGCCCCCAAAAATTCTAAAGTCATACCCTTGAGCCACTTTGGACAAATGGGAAGAACAAATGACTGTTAGAAACAACAATTTTTTTATAATAGGACTTTAGTATACTGCATGTCAAAGCAAAATGCCCCCAAAAATTCAAACATGACCCTTTGTAGACCACTTTGGACAATTGGAAGAAACAAGCATTTTATTTTTTAATGGGAACTGTAGTATAGCTGCATGTCACAGCAGAATGCCCCCAAAAATTCAAGCATACCCTTGAGCCACTTTGGACAATGTGAAGAACAAATGTCTGTTAGAAACAAAATTTTTATAATAAGGACCTGTAGTATTGCAGCATTTCAAAGCGAGCATGAACCCAAAAAATTATAAAAATGACTTCACAAGCCCTATTAAAAATTGTGAGGTGAGAAATGCCACTTAAAAAGCCACATTCTGTTCCAGACGGACCATAATTATAAGCTGTGTCTCACAGCAGACATGTCCTCAAAAACCATCTTGACAATCGCGAAAACTTCTAAAAGATAAAGTGAGTAAATTGGAATACGGTGTTGTCATGAAACCTTGCAGTCTTTTACAGTCTCCCCACAGCAAAACCAGCAAATATGAACTGTTTGGGAAACAGAGAAAAAAGAAATGCAGTAATATTATCAGTTTTAAAAAAAAGAGTTTTCAAGAGACCATTCTGTTTGAAGAGGAATGGTGAAGTAGACCGGCAACTAATCTGTGACTCGGCCATTGGGGCCACAACATCAACAGAGATCCATGCTTGATTCATCTTGATGAAAGTCAAAACGATCCACATTATCTGTGGAAAGCCGGATGCGTTTTGTCTGTAATGACTCCTCCAGCGTGCTGAAGGTACCCGACTAGGATATGACGGCTGACTGCAGGTGCAGGACAACACTCTCTATGGCATGCGAGCGAGCTCAGGGCCATCCGTACTCCATTTTGGATACCCAGAGAAGTCCTTTGGGTCCGGAACACATACAAAAACATCGGTGTATGAGAAGCAGATAGTCGTGGCACCAATGATCTTAAGCTGGTCTCTGTGTGTGGATGTGTGCCCAGCATGCATGCGTTGGTGAGGTGGGTAAATAAAGATTGCCAATGGGTCACCCGTTTAGGCTTCTGGCCACCTTGCCTGCTGCACCTTTGCCCCTTGCTACGCCTGCTACAAAGCTACTTCCCCCCCCCCCCCTTTGACACTCAACTGCTGTCAACGTCGCTGAATGTTAGTTCCACCGTGACATTGAGGAAGTGAAGCAGACGCAACAGATGTCCTCCAGTTTTGATCAATCAGCAAGGTCTCCATTTCCTGCCTTTTACTCTCATATTTGGGTGGGTGGGAAGGAAAAGTGCTGAGTTTTGTTTTGTACCGGGGATCCGAGAGGGGTGGCCACCCTGTACTGTTGTTCAATTTTGATGGCCTTAATGCGAGGATCCATGATTGGAGGAAAGGGGAGCATCCAAGCCTCATGTGAGAGATGGGAGCCAGATTTCCCAAGCCTCTGGGTCGAGGGGCACTAGCAAACTAATCTTCCTCATCTTCCTCCGGCCCGCCTCAATTCGCGCCAACCTCTTTCCAAGGCAGGGACTCGTAACATCGGGTCTAGGATACCTCCTCCTCCTCCTCCTCCTCCACTGCCTCCGGCACAGCTTCAAACACAGCCCCTGACTTGCCTGAGATGATGCACCATAAGTGCTGATGGGCGCCACTTGCACTACCCTGGACCCCGAACCACTGGCTAATGAAGACCGATGAAATGAGTGAACTGTCGGGCCAGTGTGGATTTGAACAGAGAGAAAGGCACCTTGTCCGCATCTGTGTTCCCGTTACTTCCTCCTCCGTCGCTGGCGGGAACCTGTTGTTTCAGAGTGTCCAACGATCGTTCTAGAACTAAATCACACAATGCCATGCTGACAAGGGCATTGTCCGAAATGACCTTTTTGGGGGCTTCTTCAAAATGGAAAGGAGGTGCAGACCCTTTTTCACCTGTCCATCTCGGGGCTCAAACCCGAGGTCCGCATGCTGCTTGTTCAAGGGCATGTGTCACTTCGTTATGCGTATGAAATGGCATTTGTCAATGCTGCACACAATCGGTGCGAGCATGGGGAGGGTGGTTTTCTCAGCGTGTTGCCACTGTCAACAATGAGGACGGGTTGCGGGGGAGGGCCGAAGATGATGCGCAACAAGGTGTCATGTCATGTGCCAGGCTTGAAGGGATGTGCTACAGCCTACGATCTTAAGGCGGCCAGCAGATTTCGGCCACGTTATCGCCACACCACCTGGCGCGGAACAAGGTTCTTGGCACACCAAGGCCAGCGGATCGCGGTCTCGCGTTGCGGGAGATGCCGCTCCACGTATGCTCCTGACCTGTGTGTGGACGGTCTCAAGAAGATTAATTTCTACACGGCCTGGTTTATCTGGGAACGTGATGTCCACAGAGGAGCCTTAGGGTGGACAAAGAACCATGCACCATATCTAGCGCGGTTTTGAAGAGGCAGTGCGCGAGCCTGAGAGCCTCACCGTCTCGCCCCAGAGACATCCACCAGCTCACGCGCTGTGAGGTGTCACAGAGAATATCGTCGGCAATTTGGGCCATGCTTACATAGTCATGTTGTCGGTAGTGTGTCGAGTGGACTTTTCGGCCACAGCATGCAGATCAACTGCGCTTGAAATTTTAGGATTACACTTGGTCCTGGGCCAGGGCAGGGACGGCTTTTCCTGGCAAAGAGAAATGCCTGCTTGGCATCTGGTATTGGGGGCAGGCATAGGGCAATGATGTGGCGGAAACCCATCTGTGTCCACCAGACGGAAAGGCAACATTTCCAACGGCCAAAGCTGGCAATGTCCGACTTTCAGGCTTTTTGGCTGTGTGGGTATGGTTTTTGGGTTAAAAGTGTTTCTTCTGCTCCCAAATCCTAGGAAAAGAAGAAGGCTGGCTTGCATAGCTGGCTGCTGTACGTGGCGTGCAGGTCGTTAAACTGAGCGGAAGGAGAAGGGGTAGATGGGTCTCTGGTGGTGCTGGTGTTCTTACGTCGGCGACGGTGGGAGGCTGAAGTCGGTGTGTCTGGAATACTGATCATGACTCTGAGAGACATGGGCAGCTGAGGAACGCTGGTGGTGGCGGAGGAGGAGGAGGAGACAGAGGGTCTGACAGTGGTTGGAGTGCTCGAGCGTCGGTCTTGCCTTTTTTGGCATGTGGTCTGCCTCCATTTCACTCAGGATTCGCTGCATGTGACTGAGAGACGAATGGTTGGTGGTGGTTAAACATCCTAAGGTTCTTGCCCTCTACTTATGAGTTTTCGGCGAAAGTGGCAATAGACGATTTAGCTGGTGAATCTAGAGGCTTGCTCGGAAGAAGACCAGGCTTGAGAGGTCTGTGACCTTTTGATCGGGATAAGCGAGGAGCGGGGTTTAGCGCTGGACCGTGGCTGGCGGTAATCTATATCAGCGGATTCTGTGACCTCCCTCTCCCTTTTTTGAGGCCGGAACCGCGTACTGACACTTCCCCTATCATCTTCCTCCTCGTCCAGTGATGAGAAGCGCTCGCAGCAAATTCTGCATGCAAATGACCACGTTGATCCGCAATTGTCGTCTATCATCGTCATCAAGAACAACAGGTGACTTCGTTTTCCTGACATTCTGCATCCAGGAGCTGCGGGCTACAAGCCCCTCCCCTCCCCCCCCCCCCCCCCCCCCCCGGGGGTGTGGGGGAGGGACTGCAGGGCGTGTGATCCTTGCGGCCGGCCCGGATTGTTTTTTCCGATTGACAGGCTTCCTTCTCTCCTCTGATGGCTGCATCAGTTAAATGGGCGTCGACAGACAAAATCATCGCCTCTTTGTGCCTCGTGATCTTTTAACATGCCTTCTGGACCCCAAACGCATGTTTGCCATCAAAGAGGTCTTCAGAAAAATGGATTATCCACAGGTGGTGGAGTACAGAGTTTACATTTGGGATGCTTCATGTTCGACGGATTGCTAGGTGATTGCTGATGACGACATTTTGTTGGCCGTGATGGGAGGAGAGGAGGTAAGACTGCTGGATGAGGTTGCATTAACCACTGAAAAGACGGAGATTGGCGTTCGCTGTTCGCGTGTTACTGAGTATTCACAGCAGCCTCTGAACCAGCGCGATGGTGACAGGCTGACGGTCTGAAACTGTCGATCCGATGGCTTGCGTTGTTTGTCGCGAGCACTGGAAGGAGCACCTTCTCTCGTAACTCTACATCCATGTTCCGTACCATCTTCTTTGCTCGCTTACACCCTGAATGTTCGATTGCGCATGTTTCAAAAGAATATAAAAAATTTGAGAAGGTATGATGAGTTTTGGAAAGTTTATATGTAAAAGACAGCATATCACTGCTATTCCTGCAAATCCTCAAAGTCAAGAACAAAAATTACTTGGATTCAATTTAACTTTGCAAAGTAGATCTATTAACAAGCTGGCCGCTGCGCAAGGTGAAAAAACAGTATCTGAAATGTTTTCGGATAATAAAAGGTTATTTTTGGCACTATCAGAGATTCACCTGTGGGGACTAGCAAATTGCTGTATTCATATTTAACTGCAAAGTAGATCTACAACAAGCTGGCCTGCGCCAAGTGAAAATAAACGTACGGTATCTGAAATGTATTCGGTTATAGAAATATGTATTTTTGGCAGCCTATCCAATCATCTTGTGGTGACTAAAAGGAATTGCTGTGATTTCGCAAGTTTTAACTGCAAAGTAGATCTATCAACTAAAGCTGGCCCTGCGCCCAAAGTGTAAAAAAACACGTATCTGTAATGTGGAATTCGGATAATAAAGTATTTTTGGACCTTATCTAAGTTCACCTGTGGTAACTACACAATTGTATGGATTCAAATTAACTGCAGGTGGATTATCATACCAAATGCGTGGACTGGGAAATAAAGTGCAAAAACACTGTATCTGTAATGTATTGATGAATTAAAAAGGTATTTTTTTGCAGCTATTTAATGCAACGCTTGGGTAACTACACAATTGCTGGATTAAATTTAACTGTCTAGGTGGTCTGCAAACAAATGCTGGACTGGGCCAATATAAGTTAAGTGCAAAAAACACACGTATCTATTTTGATTCGGATAATAAGGTATTGTTTGGCACCTTTCAATTCACCTGTGGTGACTACAAAATTGCGTATTTCAATTTAGGGCAAGGTGCCTCAATGACAAAGCTGTAGTGCGCACCAAAGTGGAAAAAAAGAATCGTATTCTGTAAATGTATTGGTTATAAAGGTATTTTTGAGCACTAACATTCACCTGTGGTAACTACACAATTGCTGGATCAACTTAAATTGCAGGTTGCTCTATCTTCAAACTCTAGGTCTGGGCAAAAGCTGCAAAAAACACGTATCTGTAGAAAGGTATTCGGATAATAAAAGGTTATTTTTTGACACCTATCAATTCACCTGTGGTGGACTTAGAAAATTGCTGTATTCACCTTTTGAGTGCAAGGTGCCTCCAATGAACAATGCGATAGTTGCTGCAAGTGGAAATAAAACACGTATATGTAATGTTCATTCGGATAATATAGTATTTTTGTTTGTTCACTATCAAATCACTGTGGTAACTACACAATTTGCTGGATTCAAATTTACTGCAAGGTGGCTCTATTCAACAACTATGGGACTGGGCTACAAAAGGTGCAAATATAAAAATAGAGAAAAGAAAAAAAAAAAAGTATCTGTAAGAAGTATTCGGATAATAAAAGGTTATTTTTTGGCACTTTTCATTCACCGTTTGGTGACTACAAAATTGCTTGTTTCACATTAAGTGCAAGGTGCCTCAATGATAGCAATAGCTGTAGTGCTCCAAAGTGAAAAAAAAATGAAACACGTTGAGTCTGTAATGTATTCGGATAATCAAAGGTATTTTTTTTGACTTATTCAATTCAACCTTGTGGTAAAACTACAAATTGCTGGGATTTCAAATTTAAATTGCAAGGTGGCTCTTTCATAATCTGGACTGGGCCGCAAAAAGTGCAAAAAACACCGTATCTGGTTAATGTATTCAGATATTAAGAAAGGTATTTTTGGCACTTTGCATTCACCTGTGGTTGCTACAAAAATTGCTGTATTCACAATTTAAGTGCAAGGTGCCTCAATGAAAAAAAATGTAGGGCGCCAACAGTGAAAAATAAAACACGTTATATTCTGTAATGTTTGCATCGGATAATGTAAGAAGGTATTGTTTTGGCACCTATCAAGTTCACTTGTCGTAACTACACAATTGCTGGATTCGCAATTTAAATGGCAAGGTGGCTCTATCACATATCTGGACTGGGCAAAGTGCTAAAAATCACGGTTCTGTATACTGTGTCAGATAATTTTAAAGAGAGGTATTTTTTGTATGGCACCTATCAAGGTCACTGTGGTGACATACAAACAAAATGGATGTGTATGCACATTTAGAGTGAAGAAGGTGCTCACATGTAATAAGCTGTAGTGACGACAATGTGAATTATTACACACGTATGCTGTTAGGTATTTCGGAATTTATAATGGTATTTTGGCACCTATTAAACCTGTTGCTCGTATTCAAAATTAGCTGGATTCTGAATTTAACTGCAAGGTGGCTGTATTCAAAAATCTGGACTGGGCAAAAAGTGCAAAAATAGACTGTATCATGTAAGTAGTCAGTGTTATTTATAGGTTTTTTTTGCTCCTTTCATTTTGCACATTGGTGTATTAAATATTTGATGTATGCTCTTGGTCTAGGCTGCTTTGGTGCATCATTGAACTAAAGCTGTGTAGTGCGCCAAGTGTAAAATAATATCTGACGTTTTCTGTTATGTATTCGGATTAACTATTGTTTTTGTGGCTTGCGTTCAATTCACCTGTGGTAACTTACAACAATTGCTGGATTCAATTTAAAAGAAGTGCTCTATCAACGATATCTGGACTTGGGGCAAAGTGCAAAGAAACAACGTATTGTGTGTAATGTATTCAGATTATAAAATAAAAGGTATTTTTTTGGCACCTATCAATTAACTGTGTGTGACTACAAATTGCTGTATTCACCATTTGAAGTGCAAGGTGCCTCAATGAAAAAACCGTCGTGGTAGTGCGCCAAAGTGAAAAAACACGTATCTGTAAGATGTATTCGGACTAAATAAAAGGTCATTTTTTGGCCACCTATCAATTCACCTGGTGGTAATACACAATTGTTGGATTCAATTTAACTGCAACGGTGGCTCTATGAACAAATTGGACTGCGCAAAGTGCAAAAAACAGTATCTGTAAAGTATTCGGATAATAAAAGGTATTTTTTGGAACATTTGTCTATTTAACCTTTGGTGACTCAAAAATTGCTGTATTATAGATTTGAAGTGCAAAAGGTTGGCCTCAATGAATACAAGCTATTGTAGTGTGCGCCAAAGTGAAAAAAAAACACGTATTCTGTATTGTATTCAGGATAATAGAGAAGGTATTTTTTGGCATGCCTTCATTCACCTTGGTGACTAGACGGAAAATTGCTGTATTTCATTATTTTAAGTTGCAGGTGCCTCCAATGAACAAGAAAGCTGTATGTGCGCCGCGTAATTGTGAAAGAAAAGCAGTATCTAGTAATGTATTCGGATTAGTTAAAAGGTAAAATTTTTTGGCATCCTATCAATTCACCTGTGGGTGTACTACAGCAATTGGCTGGATTATCAAATTTAATGCAAGGTGGCTCTATCAACAAACTCTGGGAATGGGCAAAGAAGTGCAAAAAACCCGTATCTGTAAGGTATTCGGATAATAAACAGTATCTTTTTGGCAGCTATCAATTCAACTGCTGGTAGTAACTACACAATTGCTGGATCAGATATGTTACTGCAAGGTGGCTCTTTCAACAAATCTGGCACTGGGCAAAAGTGCGAAAATACAGTCATCTCTAATGTGTATTATCGGATAATATAAGGTATTTTTTGGCACCTTTCAATTGTCATCCTGTGGTGATCTATAAATTTGCTGTATTAACATTAGGTGCGAAAGTCGCCTCTCTAATATGAACAAAGCTGTAGTGAAAAGTGAAAAAAACACGTATTCTGTAATGTATTCGGATAATAAAAAGGATATTTTTTGGCACCTATCAATTCCACCTGTAGTAAACTACCAACAATTGCTGATCAAAAGATTTAACTGCAAGGTTGCTCTATCATTCAAATCTGGAGCTGGGGCAAAAGTGCAAAAATAACACGTAGTCATTGTAATTTTCGAGATAATAAAAAGGTATTTTTGATCCTATCAATTAACCTGTGGTGGATCTACAAAAATTGCAAGTATTAACATTAAGTGTAGGTGCTCAAAGAACAAAGTGTGTGCGGCCAAGTGTGAAAAAATCACGTATCTGTAATGTATTCGGGTATAAAAGGTAATGTTTTTTGTCATCCTATCAATTCTCTGTGGGTATCTACACAATTGCAGGATGTCAGAAATTTTAACTGCGAAGGTTTGCTCTATTCACATATCTGGATGGTGCAGAAAGTGCGCGCAAAAAACAGTTATCTGTAGGTGTATTCAGATAATAAAATGGTATTTTTGGCCACCTATCAAATTCACTGTGGGTCTAAAAATTGCTGTATTCAATTTAGTGGTGCACACTGGCTTTTGTGCCTCAATGAAAAAAAACTTGTAGTGCGCTCAAAGTGAAAGAAAAACACGTATCTGTAATGTATTGGATTTATTAAGGTGTATTGTTTGGCACCTATGTCAATTTCACTTTGTGGTAATACACAATTGCTGGGATTCCAAATTTTAATGCAGGTGCTCTATTCAAACATATCTGGCCTGGGCAAAAGTGCAAAAAACACGTTCTCTGTAATGTATTCAGATTAAATAAAAGGTATTTTTTTGGCAGCTATCAATTCAGCCTGTTGGTGACTACAAAATTGCTGTATTCAACTATTTAAGTGTCACAGGTGCATCAATGAAACAAAAGCTGTTTGGGTCTAGGTGGTGTTAGGTGTAGTGCGCAAAGTGAAAAAAAAACGTATCTGGTATATGGTATCGGAAAATAAAAGGTATTTCTTTGCCACTATTAACCTGTGCTGACTGACAAAATTGCTGATTCAAGAAGTTCAACTCAAGGTGGCTCTATCAACAAATCTGGGACTGGGCAAAAGTGCACAAAAAAAAGGTATTGTGTTGAAGTATTCGGATAATAAATGGTATTTTGTTGGCTCCTTTCAATTCACTTTGGTGACTACAAAATTGTGTATTCACATTAATGCAAGGTGCCTCAATGAACGAAAGCTGTAGTGCGCCAAAGTGAATATAAACAAGTATCTGTAATGTATTCGGATTATAAAGGTATTTTTTTGGCTCAAACTTTCAATTCACCTGTGGTAAGATACACAATAGCTTGGATTCAAATTTAAAATGCAATGGTGGCTCTATCAACGCAATATCTGGACTGGGCTACTCAAAGTGCAAAAACACGTATCTGTTATTGATATACAGATAATAAAAGGTGATTTTTTGGCACCTATTCTATTCACCGCTGATGGTTGCTACATGTATATGATGTATTTCACATTTAGTGCATGGTTGCCTAAATGAAGAAAAACTAGTAGTGCGCCAAAGTGAAGAAAAACACGTATCTGTAATGTGATGTCGGATAATAAAGGTATTTTTTTTGGGCAGACCTATCAATTCACCTGTGGTCAACTACAACAAATTGCTGGATTCGATGTTAACTGCAAGGTGGCTCTATCAACAAATCTGGACTGGCAATATGTGCAAAATGAGTCACGTGTAATCTGTAAAGTATTCGGATAATAAAAAGTATTTTTCGGCACCTTTCCAATTTCACTGTTTGTGACTACAAAGTGTTGCTGTATTCATATTTAGTACAAGTGCTCATTGACAAAGCTGTAGTGCTGCCAAAGTGTGTGAAAATAATACAGTATCTGTAATGTTGTTATTCGGATAATAAAAGGTATTTTTTGGCACCTATCAATTCACTTGTGTGGTTAACTAAACGCATGATGTGTGTGGATATCGACAAATTTAAAGTGCAAGGTGGCTCTATCTTCAAATATTGGAACTGGCACCCAAAAGTGCAATAGAGAGATAAACAAGTAGATCTGGTAATGTATTCAGATATAAAAGGTATTTTTTGGGCACTACAATTCACCTGGTGGTGACTACAAAAATTGCTGTATGTCACATTTTAGTGCAATGGTGCCTCAATGAACAAGAACTGTGTTGTGCGCCAAAGTGAGTAAAGAAAACACGTTATTCTGAATTGTATTCTGCGAAAATTAAAGGTAGTTTTTGGTCACTATCAAACCTGTGCTGACTACAAAAATTGGGCTGCGAGTTCTAATGTTTAACTGCAAGGTGGGCTATTTCAGAACACAAGCTGGAATGGGCAAAATTGAAAAAGAACACCTATCTGAACGTGTATTACTGAGAATAGAAAGTGGAGGTTTTTTGCACCTAACAAAAAGACCTGTGCAGTACTAGAAAGATGTGTCTCACTTAATTTAGTATCAGGTCTGCCCAATATCAGGAAATATTTCATAGAAAATGTTAATTATACAAGCTATTGCAGTGCAATGTCTACAGTCCTAATGTGTCTTGGTGAACTTTATCAGTTTTTCTTTATAGAGACTTGTCTTTGTTCGCCCGCGCCGCTCCTCCCCCACCCCCCGCTCCCCCTCCGTGACTTTATCAGCGGTAGATGCTCCTTTAAAATTCTTAACTAACGCTATCATGAAAATAGCTTCCAATCTTGATCTAACTAAGTGTAAGGATCACAGTTAACGCGATGTTTAGAGATTCTGTGTGAAGAAAGAGAATAATATCGCTGAGCAGTTTGGACACAGGCAGAGCGCACGGTCTCTCCTGACTTGAGACGATGAGAGAGACCCACTGATCATGGACAGGAAGGGGTGTTCTTGTAAAAGAGGGTCCATGTGATTTTTCCAGCATCGCAAACATACACATCCCAGGTCATGACGTAGCACACACATCTCACCATGCTCTATTCTGTCAAGTGATTTGCTGGCGCCCAAAAATGACAGGAACGCGACGGAAATGGCGCGACCTTAATAGATGATGCACAGATTTCTTAACCTAAATTATCGCTATCATGATCTAAAAAATTGCGATCGCAACATTGAGAAAAACTGTGCACGATTTCAACTTTTCGGATAATAATAGTCAACACTATTGAAATATCTTTTTCCTCTTGTGCCCCATAATGGTTCTGTACTACGGACAATCCATGTCACATGTATGTGCAGGCAGGGATCCCACTTGCCCCACATGTCTCCCTCACAGATTTGGAGTATCCCAGGGTCGATGTGAAGCTATTCGTGTTGGGACGTTAAGTACTCATCTCAAAGTTATTTTCTTAACGCTTAACTGCTAAATGTGAATGGCAGAAATCGGGAATGTTTTGAGCCTAACAGTGTATTTTGTAGCTTTGAGACCAAGCAGTTCGGAGGAAGGTCTGTCACCCAATGAATTCTACAACGGATTCATAGTCGCTTATCAAGAGGAGCCCGCCATCCAAAGGTTTGATATAGTTGCTGCAGAGGCTCCGACCCTAGTTTGGAGGAACTCACTCCACAAACAACCTATGGAAGGGGGTTGTGGAAGAGGCTTTTGTTTTCCAGCCATGAGTATGTCGTCTTGGATTGCTGTCTTATTTGGTTTGTATAGATAAAAATGCCTGCGGGGAATTGGAAATCGAATTACTTAGGTCCTCAAAGGGGCGGAGGCTCTAAGGTGCGGTAAAGGTGACTGTCCATGCATAAGTTCCCCCAGTGTTGTGTTTATTCCGCGAGTTTATCCAGAGATGGGATTGGTACTAGGGGGTAGGCAAGTATAGTATGGAGAGCGGGCATTTGGTTCTGAAAATGTGGACCTTTTGAGTCAGGACTATATGCTTTCGCCATGCGTTCGGCGCATGAGTCATGATAAGTAAACCCAGTTTAGGTGGTTTCCAACCAAACAGCATTGCTAGTAGATAATCTCCTAAAAGTACCTGTTTGGAGGTGGTTAGAATTTCAATGGGACGCCAAATGTGGAGCTTACGGTAGCAGCACAATACATGCTGATGCGGTTCCAACTCGACGGCCACTTAGTATGAAAGAGATTCGGGACAGAATAGACCCCCCTTGTCAGCCCTCGAAAATAAGTGTTGCCTATGCACCCCTAGGTTTCCTTTTTCGCAGTGTTCAAAATCAACAAGGGAGGAGTTGATCTGTAGTTGGTCAGGGAGTTCCTTGTAGTTTTAAACAGTCTGCTTTCAGTGAGGTGAAGAAGAGTTTGAAGCGCTGAAGGAATATAGATCTTGGATCATGTTCAACTTGTAATGAGAAAGCGTTGTGCATACCGGTTCTAGAAGGTGAGCAGTGCTGGAACAGTAGGTTCTGGGTTCTTAATTATAACTAGTATTGTCATCAGCGTACAGGTTCTACTTTGTGTACCTGTCCATGGATTGTCACACCCACGATATCCTTTTTTCCCTGATATTTTCTCCCAGAGGTTCCGCCATAATCATAAATAAAGGGGGGATAGGGGGCAGCCTTGCCGTACCATTCGATATGTCAAATTTATCAATAGGAAGCCCGAAGTGAAAAACCCTGCAAAAGGAATTATATAAGGAATAATGGGCGAGGTATCATGCCCCGGAAGCCAAAAATTTTGTAGGGCACACTTCAATAACTCCAGTTTATTCTGTCAAAACCCTTTTTTTTCCCCCGTTCAAAAGGAGAAGAAAAGAAAAATTGTTTTTTGGGGTACAGGCTACTTGTATAACTTTTTAAACCCTTTTATCCCGCCCCTTGTTTGTCCCCCTTTTAAACCCGAACCCTATTTGGGTTTCTTCTTTTAAATTAAGAAAGGGAAGCTCGGGGAAGGGAAAAAGATTTTCCCTTTAAAAGGGGGCACCAAAACCGAACGGCTTTTTAAAAGGTTTTTTTTTTGCCTTTTCGCCCTAAACTTAGCATCTGCATATCAAAAGGGGAATTATGGGAAAGGGGCTGAGAACCCCACAGCCCCTCTTTTTGGTTTTGTAAAAACCCTAAATTTTGTTTTTGACCCACTGAGTCTTGAGAAAGAAAAAAAAGGTTTTTTTTTAAAGGCCCCAAGCTAGTATTTATCTACAGAAACGCTTTTTCGGGATTTTTGTCTTTTTTCATATCTTGGGGAAAAATCAGATGCAAGTAGGGGGGCGAAAAGGCAAAACAAAAACTCTCAACCCGTTCGTTCGGTGCTCCCCCTTAAAAGGGAGATCTTTCCTTCCTGAGCTACCCGATCCCCTTCCCACCCCAGCCAGCCAAGTATCTTTTCTACTCCCCATTTAAGAGGGAAAAAAAAATTCCCAAAACGGCCTCAATTGTTGCATTCATCCGGGAAGGGGAAAGCGCTCTCGTAAAAGGCAGAAATGTCTCAAGCGCTACCCAGGCCCTTGGCTGTGTACTGGGGAAAGGGCCCTGGAGGTCTTAGCTCGCACTTCCGCTTCCCCCACTTACTTCGAAACACTTTTTTCCCGTTGTTTGCATCTTTAAGGGCTTTTTTTGACGTGTTTAAGGGATGAGGACCCCAAAAGGGGGTTTCTCACCCGCACCCACTTAACTCGGGCCCTACTAGCTGAACCTGCGTGTTAATAAAAGGTCAAACATCACCCTGGCTCTCACCGCCCCCCAAAGTAACTTGGGCCCGCTAGCTAAACCTGCTTTGTTAATAGATGACGGATCCCCACCCCTTGCTTCCCCCAAAACCCACTGTAAATTTCGGCCCCGCCAGCTGAACCTGCGTGATCCACTTTTTCCCGCCTCACCTGCCTTTGATTTAGTAATTTCCTGAATGCAGGGTTTTCAGACAGGCCCCTTTGACCCACTGGGGCCCTCTGTTCCCTTTTCTTTTACATTCAAAAGTCAAAAGGTGGAACAATGTCCCCCGTTTGGAATGGCAAGTAAATCTTTGCAGCCGCAGTAAGGAAAACGAGTTTTTTTTTAATAAAATTGTTTATTTTTTATTGAGAAAATTTTTTGCTTATGGTCCATAAAGGGGACCTGGGGCAGGTTTTTGGGTCATGCTGCGGTCCAGGGCATGGATATCCCCCAAAGTCCCCGTTCTAAAAAAAAAAGGTGGGGTTTAAAGACTCCCCTTTTTTCCCCACTTTTTTTAAACTGTGGGTCGGGAAAGGGTTTTAAAAGGTCATAAATGCGGGCCAGAACAGGTTTTAGTCAAAGTCCATTTTAACTAAAATGGGGGTTGAAAAACCCTTTTTTGGGACTTTTTTAATTTTGGGGGTTTTGCAGGTTTGGGGCTCATGCTTACCCCGGACAAATATAAACTGAATTTTTCCCCTTCAACTAAAATGGTTTTTTCAAAGAAATCCTTTTTCCGCCCCTTTTTTTAAAACTGTGGGTTTAGACAGGTTTAAAGGTCATACTGCGGCCAGGACATGGATAGTCCAAAGTTTCCAATTTTTAAAAAAAAAATAAAAGGGGGTTGAACGACCCCTTTTTTCCCGGGACTTTTTTAAACTGTGGGTCAGAAGGTTTTAAAGGCATAAAATTTCAGTCCCAAATCAGGTATAGTCCCTTTTCCCCGTTCAAATTAAAAAATTTATGGTTAAAAAACTCCCCTTTTTTCCCGGGACTTTTTTTAAACTGTGGGTCAGAAAGGTATAAAGGTCATACTGGGGGGTCCAGGACAGGTATAGTCAATGTCCAGTTCAACTAAAATGGTGGTTGAAAGACTCCCTTTTTCCAGCACTTTTTTAATCAGAGGGTCATGTAGGTTTGGGGCTCATGCTGTACCCAGGACAAGTATAGTCAATGTCCAGTTCAACTAAAATGGTGTTTCAAAGACTCCTTTTTCCGACACTTTTTAAATCTGTGGGTCAGACAGGTTTAATGGTCATACTGCGGTCCAGGACATGGATAGTCAATGTCCAGTTCAACTAAAATGGTGCTTCAAAGACTCCTTTTTCCGGCACTTTTTAATCTGGGGGTCATGAAAGGTTTGGGGCTCATGCTCTGGCACAGGACAGGTAAAGTCAATGCCCAGTCAACAAAAATGGTTTGATGAAAAACCCCTTTTTTTTCCGGGCACTTTTTTAATCTGTGGGTCACACTGGTTTAATGTAATACTGCGTACGGGGACAGGTACAGTCAATGTCCAGTTAACTAAAATGGTGGTTCAAAGATCCTTTTTCCGGCACTTTTTTAATTTTGAGGGTCATGCAGGTTTGGGGCTCATGCTGTGGCCCAGGACAGGTATAGTCAATATCCAGTTAAAATTTTAAAATGTGGTTGAAAGGGGACTCCTTTTTCCGCACTTTTTAATCTGTGAGTGAGACAGGTTTAAGGGTCATGCTGTGTTCCAGGACAGGGATAGTAAATGTCCAGATCAACTAAAATGATGGTTCAAATCATACTGCCTTCTGGCACTTTCTAATTTGTGGGTCATGCAGGTTTAAGGGTCATGCTGTGGTACAAGACAGGGATAGTGAATGGTCTGTGACTTTTTTTCTGCAAGAATTTAGCAATCAGGCGTCAGCATAAGTGCACCTTTATTTAAAGGCAGAATCCCAGTACAAAAAATGCAACGTTTCGACTCAAAAAGAGTCTTTATCAAGCATGTGACTTTTTTTCTGTGACTTTTATAACCTAATGGTCTTGCCTAAGATGTAGCACGTATCCAATTTGCTGTTGTGAATTTTAATTCCAGCTTCTCCAGCCCTGTTTGGGTGTAAGAATGAAGGTGTTGTTCCTCTCCCATAGACTTTAATGGTCATCGGCGATAATCTGTTATCGACTATCGAAAATCATCATGATAATTGCCGATATCGACTATCGAATCAATAACAATAGTTGACACAATCGCTCATCACTAGTGACGGCAAAAAAATGAGACGCGACTGCGTTTTTTGCGCGAAACATGACAAAACCGCATTCCTGCATCAGATAAAACTTTCGGCAGTTTTTTGTTAAATGCAGTGTTGGCCTAGCCTTAAAGACAGGACTGGAGTGGGACTACAGTTTGGTTCACAACTTAGTTTGTTTTTCTGTTCAAAGTAAATGAATCAGTTGCCAAAAACTTACATTACTTGATGCAAACAGATGTGCAGTCGTCTGTTTTTTTTTTGTTTTTTTTAACTGATCTATCGTTCAATTCATATAAACAGATATTTTTGTTTCCATTAAAAATAGATTTTTTTCTTAAAAAAGCCTCATATATGTCTGTGCATGCACAGAAAAAATAACAAATCCATTTAAAAAATGTAAAAAAAAAGATTAAAACCTTACCCATACATTTGTATTAATTTTAAATTGATTTAAATGTTAACAAACAAATGGGTCTTTGCCATCAGATTTCCTTTTTTTGTGGAAACAATAGCGCAGCATGCTATTTAATTTTTTTTATGTAAAAAAAAAAAATTAAATCTGACGTAACGCCGCCAAACCAAAAGCCTAAGAACCTACGGTAATTGAAATCATTGGGTGACTTTTCTTTTCTGTTTTACTCTTTTTTCAGTGGAATGGAACAGAAAACACAACCAGGTCTAAAGAGCACTTTATTTTTGGATATCAATATTAATCTGTTATTAGTCTCTTTTGCTAGGAGAATTTTGAAATTTCAATACACGCTGCGGGGAGAAAGAAGATGGGGGGCGCTACTCCCTTTTTTGGGCCCTAGGGCCCCAAAAATGTTTGTCCGGCCCTGAACTATCAAATCAGTTATTGGCCGAATCACTCACATATTCCTCCCGTGGATTCGTTGCCCGACAAACCGGGTGAACTGCGTGACAACCCCAGCCCTGCAATGTGGTTGATGGAGAAGACAAAGACTTCTGGGGCTGAGGGGTGGAGGTGGGGGGGCGGACATTGGTGCAGGATCAGCTTTTGAAAATGTGGGGGAAAAAAAAGCGGCGTCTCCTGTCCCAAATTGTGGTTGGTCAGGGGGGTTCCCCCCGCGCCATAAGCAGTACTGTTCTGACCCTAGTTTTAGCTCCCCACCTCTCGCTGCCTTGATCTTTGGAAGCACCCCACAGGGTCAAAGGACTGGCCCACCTTCCTTTTTAAATTTGTGCAGGGTGGTATTGCCTTTTTCAAAAAAAAAATGATGGTTAGGGCTTCCACCCGGTCCCCCAAAGCCTCATTTTCTCTTGGTGCGGGTTTACCATTGGAAACGGAGGGACGCAGTACCCAACTTGGAAGGGCACGGTCAGCTTTGAATTTATGAGGTTGGATGCAATGCTGTTCTTGGCAAAGCCCCCAGTAAACGACTGCTGGGCCATGATGGCAAGGAGTGGACATCTGGCGGGGAGATATGGGAAAGACAAACAGCCCCTTCGGCGAGGGGGGAGCATTTTCTGCCCGAAAAAGGGTAGTGCCATAGTTCCCGTTTTCTGGGTAGCATGGGCCCCATCTGAGACAAAATTTCTCCCCGGCAAAAGTATGTTTGGGACGCTGCAATGTTGTGCAGGGCCAGATGCCACGGGTCCCCCGCCCCGTTTCATTTTGCCACAGTTCTCCTTTTTTGTTTTGCCACTTGGTGTCTTTTGGCAACAAACTGCCCCAATGCCCCCAGTAGGTGGGAATTTTTCCCCCAAAGTCTACACGACGATGCTACCACGTGCCTTTGAGTCCCAGCGTGCTTTTTCGGGCCGGGGGCTGCAAAATGGGTGGGGTACCCATGGCCATTTGGTCCCGACCTCCCCCCCCCGCCACTCTTTTTTGACTCCGGCCCATTCGAGTGTGGCTGCGCCGCTGCCTGGCGCGCAAGCTGCCGCCCTCTTCTGCCGACGATGATGATGAAGCCATGCTATTCTCACTGTTATTCTCCTCAGTCTCGGTGTACAGAGCCTGACCGCTTGCAATATAACCCCCCTTGCCACTTCCAATCATATTGCGCTTATGCAAGAACATGGATGTTGCCCCACATTTTGTGCCAAGTAGTGCGACTGTCCTCAAATACTTTGTCCGCTTATAGAGGCGCAGAGTCCAAAACCACTAGTTTTCTTTGGTAAGGGAAAACCAACGGGGCAGAGGGGGTTGAGGACAGGTGAGGGGGCCCCCGCCTGCTCCGGGATGCAATAAGGGTTGTGTTGCGTTCCCCCCAGCTCTTGGCTGGGGTTGTCAGATGTATTGGGGGAAGGGATGACCTAGTCAACCATTCAAGAACCGTTGGGTTGCTGGTCAACACACGGCCGCTAGATGACACCGGTAGCTCTGGCCTCTTCAAGTCACCCCAGCTGCGATGTAACCTTACTGTGCTGCGACCTGTGCCTGCTTCAGAAACATTTGTGTCACTGCCACTCGCATTTGAAGGGCCTGCCATCTCTCTGTCGACATACTGTTTAACAAAAATTTACAATACAACAAACTCTGTTTAATGAAGATGTCTGTATATGATAAATACACACATTGGATTTGACACAGAATTCCCCACAAACAGTATAAATTCCCTCTTGGCCACAGAACAAAATACCATACAGAATGAACGTGACGGATTTCAGGTTTGTATGGGACAGATACACACACACCATGGATTTGACTCAGAATACTCTACAAACACAGGATAAATAACTCTTGGGCACAAAATAAAATACCCTACAGAATGAACGTGATGGATTTCAGGCGTGTATGGGGCAGAAAAACACACACCCTGGATTTGACTCAGAGTAACCAAACAATCAGAGGATAAATTCACTATTGGCCACAGAATGAACATGATGGATTTCTGGCATGTAATGGGGCAGAAATATACACCCTGGATTTGACTTAGAATACCCCCCAAATAGAGGGTAAATTGACTCTGGGGCACAGAATAAAATACCCTACATAATGAACATGATGGATTTCAGGCGTGTAAGGGGCAGAAATACACACCCTGGATGTGACTCAGGATACCCCACAAAACAGAATAAAAACAGAATAAAATACCCTACTGAATGAACGTGATGGATTTCACGCTTATATGGGGCAGAAAAATACACACTCTGGATTTGACTCAGAATTAGTGTTGAGCGATTAGTATCGACAAAGTTGAAATCGGCACGGTTTTTATGTTGATCGGATTTTTTCGATCACACGATAAGTTAGGTTAAAATCTGTGCATAATCTATTAATATTGCACCATTTTCGGTGCTTCCTGTCATTTTGGCGGCCAGCAAATCAGCTTAGCGAATAGAGCAGGGAGAGCTGGGTGTGCGACGTCATGACTGGGATGTGTATGGTTGTGATTGGCTGGAAAAATCACATGACTTGTTTTACATGGGAACGGGGCCCTTCCTGTTCGATCAGTGTGTGTCTGTGTTATCATAAGAGGAGGACGTGGGCTCGGTCTCGCTCAAAACATCTCAGCGAAACTGTTCTCTTTGTTCACACAGACAACTATGCTTTTAGCTGTGAACATTAGAACTTAGGTAGAATGTAGATTTTCAGTTTTTAGTTACTTAGGCTGAGAATTTTAAAGGAGCATCTAGCACTGTACAGCCGCACAGGGTGGGGGGGGCCGGCGAACACAGACAAACAGGCTGGCAGGCAGGCTTTTGAAAGGAGACTGGATATTGTGCAGCCCAGACTCTGCTTTGACCCTGCATTGAAATGGGTTTTTATTAACAGTTTTTTGGGGAAATATTAGCTTGTATTTGTTGCAGCCCGTACTTATATTAGGATACAGATCTTTTTAGTAGCTGCAGGTGTATTTGATAGGTGAAAAAACTCACCTTTTGTTATCTGTACACGATTTTTAAATTTGGTTTTTTTCACTTTGGGCGCTAGTCAGTTTTGTTCAAAGACCCACTTTGTTCTTACAATAGGATACAGAACTTTTCTAGTCAACGCAGATGTATTTATATGTGCAAAAACCACATTTTATTATCTGTACACAATTTAATTAGGTTTTGTTCACTTTAGCGCAGCCCAGCTTTGTTCAAAGACCCACTTTGTACTCAAAATCGGATACAGAACTTTTCTAGTCACCGCAGGTGTATTTATAGGTGCAAAAACCACATTTTATTATCCGTACACAATTTAGTTCCGTGCTTTTCACTTTGGCGCAGCCCAGCTTTGTTCAAAGACCCACTTTGTACTCACAATAGGATACAGAACTTTTCTAGTCAGCCAGGTGTATTTATAGGTGCAAAAACCACCTATTACTAACAGTACACAATTTAATTCAGTGTTTTTCATTTTGGCGTAGCCCAGCTTTGTTCAAAGACCCACTTTGTACTCACAATAGGATACAGAACTATTCTAGTCACGAAGTTGTATTTATAGGTGCAAAAAAAAAGTTTTATTATTTTGTACACAATTTAATTGGTTTTGTTCACTTTGGGGCCCGCCCAGCTTTGTTCAAAGACCCACTTT
>JAODAL010026314.1:0-56987 GCA_025379985.1 Phyllomedusa bahiana | reverse complement strand
TCCCCTCAGAATACCGGACTACGCGGACGTCGATGTAGTTCGGAGAAACAGGCCTCGAATCCCTTCCTCTGATCGCCCCGTTGATTGTAACGTCCCATTGAACCTGGCCTCCTGTGCCAGTCCTCCTCGGGGCAGTTTTTACCCTTTGTCCCAGACCAGATACGCAGGCGAATGTCGGACCCTAATGGATCCGGTAGAGAACCTCAAAAGGGTTTAATACGCAAGTCGCCCTCATCACCCGCCAGGGAGCCGGGTTTTTCTTCTACAGAATAAGGATTGGTTCTCTCCGGTCCTGTGCATCGACTACCGGGGTCTAACCTAGATTACCGGAGAAAAACCGGTACCCGGTTGCCAATAATTACGAACCTCTTTGGCCGCGTCTACAAGGGAGCCCAAGGGTTTCTCCAAATTGGAAGCCGTGCGCGGGCCTATGCAAGTCTCATGCAGAATCCGGTAGTGAGGGAGATTAGTGTGAAGACTGCGATCAATAACCCCTGCCCGACTGGCCATTTTGATTAAATCTGGAAATGCCAATTCGGTCGTGCAATGCACCCCCGCGGGGTCCCTTTCAGGAGTTCGTAAACTTACATCTTCCAGTGACCCAAGCTCTACACCTGTGTCAATTGGTTTACCTGACTACCTCCCTGGTTTGTTGCTTCCCCTGACCTCACGATCCCGGATCGTATCACGAGGGTGACTCAGCTAGTCCTGTGCAGACGCCTTCGCAGCAACCGCCTAGGGGTGGTACGCGTCAAAAAGAAAGAAGTGAGTGGTTCGCACTCTAAACCTATCAGAGGCCTATCCATCGTGATATACATTCGTCACCTGACCGATGTCTGAACCAATTGCTCCCTATCTAAGCTGTGTTGCTTGGCCAATCCGCAGATTGGTCCACTGAACCATAGTAGGACTTAGACGATCCTAATACACAAAATAAAATGGTCTTAAGTCGAATTCTTAACTCCAGATTAAAATAACCTATAAACACTACTCAGGAGGCTCCTCTTAGGTAGTGCCTCTCACCAGGAAAAATGGCGAAATCCCCAAATGTTGGTCCACCTCGGCCGAAAGAGCCATTCCCTCAATTTGAAGGACGGCCTTGGTTTGCTTCCGCACCTATATTTGTCACGCCCTGACACCTGAGAATGCCTTTCTCTCTGGAGGTTGGATGCCTCTTCTGTGGGGGCCGGAGCTTATCCATACTCAAAAGGGTCCCAACAGGAACTATCACCTGCGTCTTCCTTCTCCAAGACCTTCTCGTCCGGCGAGAGATATCTTATGCTATTGGGACCGAGTAATTAGCTCGCAATCCAAGATGGCCCTGAAGAGTGGCGGCATCTTCTGGGAGGGAGCTCGTATCCTGTCGAGGTATTTACGGATCACAAAAATCATCAGTATCTCCAGTCGGCCCACGCCTCATCCCCGTCAAGCACGGTGGTCTCTTTCTTTGCTTAGATTTGACTGTCCGATCCATTTTCGCCCAGCTTGAAAAGAACATCAGGGAGATTCTCTCTCTCGGCGCATCGACTTCACTGGATATGAGCCGCAGCCCAACACATTATACCCCCGGGAACGCCTTGATCCCAGCACACCGTCCGCCTTCAGGCTGATGCCTCCTGGCAAGCCCTACGTTTCGCATCACTGCTCAAGAGAATCCTGAATTGGGGACACTGCTCATTGTTTGACAGGACATCCGGGGCCCGCAGATCGTTCCAATTGATCTCACGTTTTTACTGGTGGCACAGGGCTGGCTAAAGATACTAAGGACTTCGTGGATGACTGTGCTACTTGTGCCTGGCATAAGGTGCCCGCCACGGCCCCTCCGGCTGCTGCGACCCCTGCCAACACCCAGTTACTCCATGGTCCCATGGCGAGGGTATTTCATCACCGACCTTCCAACCTCTTAGGTAACACCGTGGATCTGGGTCATTACGGATAGGTTTTCCGAAGATGTTCTCACTTCGTCCCACTGCCTGGGTTACCTTCCGCACCATGTCTTGCCTTCCTGAGTTTTTTTTCTTTATTCACATCTTCGCCTGCGCGGTCTGCCCGCACAATCGTCTGTCTGATCGTGGGTTGCATTCGTGTCCAAAGTAGCTGGCGCGCACACTGCTCCCGTTTAGCAGGTGAAGTTAGACTTTTCTTCATCCCTACCATCCGCCAATCTAACGGGCAGGTAAGATGGTTCAAACATATCCTGGGCAGGTTACTTACGTCAAATTTTGTTTCTGCTCGCCAGGAATGGATTTAGGTCCGACCTCCTACCCTGGGCCGAATTCTCATACAACTCAACTGGATTCTGGGGCTTCGGGCGCGTCTCCATTTTTTGTTGTATATGGTCGGCATACCCCCCCCCCTCTCCCTCTGCCCCTCCTCCTCCGAGGTGCCCTCCTGTTGATGCCTTGGTCCACGACATATCGGCATCTGAGGCAGACTCGTCAGTCCCTGCAGCGTGCTGCTGCCCGTATGAAGTCCCAGGCGGACAAAAAGAGGAGACCAGCTCCAATCTTTTCCCCCCGGAGACAAAGTCCTGGCTGACCGCCAAATATGTCAGGTTTCCTGGGGCCCTTTGAAAATCCTGAGCCGAATTAATCCAGTATCAAAAAAGCTCCGAATCCCACCCACCATGCGATCCCTAATTCTTTTCACAGTAACCTCCAGAAGCCCGGCGTGTTGAACCGCTTCTCCAGAAAAGTATGTCCCTCCTCTCCTGAGTCTGTAGCCTCCAACAAATTTGCGGTCAAAGAGCATTTTGGCTAGAGGTCGTTAGGGGTAAACGGCAATTCCTTGGTTGATTGGGAGGGTATTCGTGATCCCGGAGTGAGAGATCATGGGAACCTGTGGAAAACATCACGTGGAACCGCGGTCTCATATTGCGTGTTTCCTCCGAACATAAAGAGTGAGGAGCCTGGGGGGGGGGTAACTGGCTCCCGCTTACCTCTCCGCGCTCCCGCGTCCCCTCCCGTGACTCCTGGCCGGCCGGAGTGCGCGCATGCCTCGCCCTTAGCGGCGCGCGCCGGCTCTCCAGGATTTTAAAGGGGCAGTACGCCCATTATGGCTAAGGCTGTCAGGTGACCCTATTTAACTCCCCTTCCTTCGGGTCACCCTTTGCCGGATCTTAGTGCGTTTACTGCCTTCAGAGAAGCTTCTTCTGCCCTTGTTTCCTACTTCCCGTGTCACCGAACCGAACTTCCGCTCCAGTGGTCTTGACCACAAACCGTTGCCGCCTGCCCTGACCTCTTGCCTGTCCCGACTTCGCCTACGACTCAACGATTTTTGGTAACCACTTAACTGCCTTGGCTTCCACCGCAAGCAGTCACGCCGAGTGGACGACTGGTAGTTCTCCGCCCGCAGCAAAGTCCATCCCGCTTTGCGGCGGCCTCTGTGAAAAACCGGGTTTCTACTTAGATTCCGTCCCCTGGTACGCCTTATACCATCGCTTTCCGGTGGTCCAGCGGAACCACTAGCCTGCATTCGTTTACACATAGGGAGCTTGTTTGGTCTGATACAAATGCTGTTGTTTTTAGAATGACCCGCAGATGACAGGCGCCGCTCTTATAATCGCACATCACTAGTCTGGGCAGTTATAGGGGCAAAAACTGACCAAATAACTGAAAGTGGGGAACGCAGCCTTACAAGTAATATCAGCGCCAGCTTGAGAGAACCAGCTGATGGCCCAGATCCTACTATAGCGACAAAAAGCGCACGTCCTTTTACAACCTGACAACAGAGGATTCCACAGGATTATTACAGACCTGCTCTGTAAAAAGATGGAAGAGGGTGCCCGGCAGTAATATTTTGCGTTGACGTCACTGATCAAGTTGCCCTTCCTTTCATCCGTCCGTGTCCTGTTTTATTTATCGGTCAATAATCCATCAGCATTGCTAAAGCCAAAAACAAACAGGAGTTGATCCAAAACAGAGATGACTAGTAAATGGGTTATTTGAATGTCTTCTGTGTTCTGTATCCACTCTTGCTTTTGGCTACCTAATCATCAGACAATCCGGATCCTTTTCATTCCTTCTGATAGATTAAAAGAAGGGAAAAACCAAACATAGTGGCAACATCATAGAGTGGTGGAGGATGTAAACAGCATTAGGAAACCACAGGGTGTTCCAGTGATACAGTGATCAGTTGGCAGCAGCATGAGTAGGCCACAGAGTGGCACAATGACAGGTTGAGAAGGTGGCAGCAGCATGAGTAGGCCACAGAGTGGCACCAAAGACAGGTTTTAGAAAGGTGGCAGCAACATCAGTAGGCCACAGAGTGGCACAATGACAGTTTGAGAAGGTGGCAGCAACATCAGTAGGCCACAAAGTGGCAAACGACAGGCTGAGAAGGTGGCAGCAACATCACTAGACCACAGAGTGGCACAATGACAGAGTGTGGAGGTGGCATTAATATCAGTAGACCACAGAGTGACAAATAACAGGTTTGAGAAGGTGGCAGCAACATCAGTAGCCCACAGAGTGGCACAATGGCAGAGTGTGGAGGTGGAAGCAATATCAGTAGGCCACAGAGTGGCACAATGACAGGTTGAAAGATGGCAGCAACATCAGTAGGCCACAGAGTGGCACAATGACAGGTTGAGGAGTTGGCAGCAACATCAGTAGGCCACAGAGTGGTACAATGACAGGTTGAGAAGGTGACAGCAACATCAATAGGCCACATAGTGGCACAATGACAGGTTGAGAAGGTGGCAGCAACATCACTAGACCACAGAGTGGCAAATGACAGGTTGAGATGGTTTGCAGCAACATCAGTAGGCCACAGAGTGGCACAATGACACAGCATGGAAGTGGCAGCAGCATGAGTAGGCCACAGATTGGCACAATAACAACGTGTGGAGGCGGGTAGCAATACCAGTTCCTGGTAAAGATGATGGGTGGCAGATGGAGCAGCTGGCAGCAGATGTGTGGCATCAGGCGTGTGGCAGGTGAGGCAGGTAGCCAGAAGAATCCAGACTCATTTCTCAAAGTTTTGGTGAGACGTCATGGCTGATCTAATCTGGTGCATAAGGCATTGGTGCTTGGAAATCCTGGCCGATCCACGCCCAAGCAAGTTCTCCTTGGGGTAACTATGGCCCCCACCACACTGAACACCCGCTCTGATGCCACACTACGGGCCGGGCAGGACAGCTTCTCCAGTGCAAACTCGGCAACTTGCGGCCACACATCCAAATTGGCTACCCAGTAGTCCAGAGGATCTTCTATGTGGGGTGGCAGAGTGCTGTCCAAGTAGGCCACCACCTGCTTGTTCAGGGTCTGCTCCAGGTCCTGCTGCTGCGCACTCTCCTCCCTAGGCGGGTGAAGGAAGCTGCTCATCAACGACTCTAGACTTAGGCTGCTGCTGATGGAGCTGCTACTGCTCCTACCCCCCCACCTCCCTACAGCAGCCGTGGCAGTGGTTCGTGAGCGATGAGGAACCCCCCCCGGTCAGACTTGTCAGAGGATGGACGATGGCGCACATAGGCAGCGGCCACCTGACTACATAGGATTTCTCTATAAACGTGAGTTTTCCCCCTCCCCTCAGCAGGTGGAAAAAAGGCTCCCATTTTGGACCGGGAAATGGGGGATCCAAGAGGGTGGAAAGCCAAGTCAAACCCTCTGCCGGATGGTGATTATTCGGCTGTCACTAGCCAGGCAAATCAGCAAGTGACTCTGAGGGACTCCCTGCCTCCATCTCCACTGTATACTGCCACGGTGTGTCTGGGTCATCTGCCTCGTCTTCCTAATCTTCCTCTACCTCCTCCGGCTGCTCCTGCTCCTTCTCACCTGTCACCTGGGTAGAAAAACCACTCATTTCACCAGACACTGCTTGTGCTCCAATGTCCTCCTCCTCCTCCAGTTCAGCCCCCACCGGGCTTATTTGGCCCTGAGATGTAGTCGCCATGGCTCCAGTCCCCTGACCAGACAGATTTTGCAGCATCTGTTCCAGGATATGAAGCAGTGGAATGACGTTATTCATCCCGTAGAATACAAAAACAGATGTCAGCATAAAGAAATTCTTTAATGTCGAATCAGGAGTACAAAAAAGTGCAACGTTTCGGCTCAAAAAAATGTGACAGAGCCTTTTCAAAGCATAACAAAAGTGTTACTAGTGCCATCATATATATGTATATGTAACGGGTGGCGCCGCGTCCTGGTCCGCGGTTCACGGGCGCACCCGTGTTCCCTTCTCCGGGCGGCCGGCGGGGACGAGTGGCGCCGCTGACTGTGCTACGGGCTGCGGGCGCACCGGTCCTATCCACTTACCTGACCGCGCTCCTGTCCTGCGCTCTCCTCCTGTCGGCCGGAATGTGCACGCGCGCCCGTTCATATGAATTTAAAGGGACAACGCGCCGGTAATTGGATAATTGCCGGGCGCTGACCACCAATATAGATGGTATGTCTCATCGCACTTCCCTGCTGGATCTTTGTTCCGTTCAGTGCCCTAGAGAAAGTGTTTCCAAAGTGTTTACTTGCCTTGCCGTGTTTTCTGACCTCTGCCTACGTTCACGACTCTGAACCTTTGCCGCCTGTCCCCGACTACGCCTACGCCTCATGATGGATTCTGTACCACGCTCACCCTTGGCTGCCACCGCAAGCAAGTCACGTCAGGGGTAGCGACCTGGTAGAACTCCCTCCGGCAGTCAAGTCCATCCCCTTTGCGAGCGGGCTCTGAGAAAAACCGGGACCTATTTACATTCTCTCCCTGGCGTGGCTTTACCACGCATCGCTTACGGCGGTCCAGAGGATCCACTTTCCCGGCCATTACAGTATACAAAGTAAATGCCGCCAATCACATTAACTACTCAGATATTGTGTAACATACCATAAATACAAATATCCAATCAAAGAATACCTTACAAGTGTTAATATATTTAAAAATCTCCAATACCTACTCAACTATTGCGAGCGGGACCAAAGGCTGGCATATTCAAAGTGCGGCGTCCTTAACTCTCTAGTGGGCATGTCTGACATGATCATTTGTCCATGTAGTAAAATTTATATAGGAGAGACAACAATGGAGGTGAGGGAACGAATAAACAAACATAAGAGCACGATACGTAGAAAAATGTTGGACTTACCTGTAGCACATCATTTTATTGAATGTAATAATTCCATCTCTAAGTTAAGATTTAGAGTGATAGATCACGTTCCCCTTCTGAGACGAGGTGGGGATCGAGAAAAATTGTTATTGAAAAAGGAATTGAAATGGATTTTTGAATTGAAATCTTTACATCCAAATGGACTCAATATTGAATTTAATACCAATCAGATCTAGGTTCTCTGTGTATTAGGATAGGTTGTGCTTTGATGATTTTAATTGAGTTTATATTTCACCATTCACATAATATTGATTTTTTCATGCAATTTATATCTCCTCAGGTTAAAGAAGGAAGAATGGGACTAATTATGACATTGGCTTATGAGTTACTATTATTCTATTTTCATTTTGAATTCTCTTGCTCATTTTGGTACAGTAATATCTATATATGTTCTTTGGTAACTTTGTGTTGCCTTTATGGTCTGAACTTTTGGACACTATGGGCGACATGTATGAACGGGCTTTTCGCCCGTGTTTTGGCGTACACTGCGCCTCCCCGCCCAAATCCCGCTGTCGGAACGCGTGGGATTCAGTGTATAGGCGCAGTGGGTTTCGTCCACTGTTTCAGCTTGCCCCGTCATGAAGGGCGGGCAGTGGGCGCGCGGTGGTGGCGCGGGGCGGGACGCGGCACGCACGTATACGCCGAGGCATGTACGTATGGAGAGTCGTCAAAGCGAAGTGCAGTGCAGCACTCGGCAGCTCCGACAAAGCAACCATGTTTTTTTTGTCTAATACTCCGGCAGGAGGCCAAAGTGAAAGCAGGATCGTGAAACATGCGAGAAAGCGGAACGAAGATCGCGACGAATATCTCGGCGCTCCGTGCAGCAGGAGTAATGATTCCGAAAAAACGCTTTATAAAGGCGGAAAACAGTTTCAGAAAAGAGCTGAACGTAAAACATAAACAAAATAGAAAACAAAAAACTTCCAAAACTCTAGCACGGCGCAATATCAAGAATTCTGATAGTGGAAATTGCCGGGAAATACAGTAATTCAAATCTGAAACCTATTCTCATTGGTCGGCAAAAACCAGCCCAATCAGAAAAGGAGTGACCGTGAACCATTAAACCTATGGGTAAGTTTAGACCAATCCAGAATCAGGCGGGATAGTTCAAAAACAGTAAAATGCAGAAAAGATCTCATTGGCTGAGCATAACCGGGACTTGGCTAGCTCAGCCAATCAGAATATGAGCGACAAATACCCATCTATCTATGGAGAAGTTTATGACCAATCAGAATCCACGGGCGGGAATTAATTCAAAATACAGTAAAAAGACCAGAAAAGTAGCTGATTGTCTGAGCTAGCGGGTGCTTGTCAATCACAGCCAATCAATCGCGAACTACTTCTCCCATTATAGTACCACTAAGAGAGATGGGCGCACATGAAATCTCGTCGCTCAGCACTGGTGCGGCATGAAGTATTAATCAAAAAATCATTTTTATTAAGTGTAAACATTACCATATAATTAGCCCGAACCTTCTTTACAATAAAGCAGTTAAAAACCCGCACAACGCGTTTGTCCGCCGAGACCGGCGCTACATAGGGAATTGCCAATAGAGATGAATCGCCGGAAATTACAGTAATTCCAATTTTTAAGCTATTCCATTGGTCGTCATAAACATCCAATCTGAAAGGAGCGATAAAGACCCAATATATCCTAGGAGTGAGAATTGACCAATCCAGAATAGGAGGCGACAATGTCCCATTATATCCCTATGGAGAAAAATTGACCAATCATATCAAAGGTGGGACAGTTCAAAATACAGTTAAAAAATGCAGAAACGAGCTTGATTGGTATGAAGCGGCGGGGGCTCGTCCAGCTTAGCAATCAGAGCGCGAGCTACTTTCTCAATAGGAGTTGCAAGGAAGTTAAAAGAGCGCCGTTATTTGGACCAATGGATAGCGATGCGACGCTCTTTAGGGTTAACTAATGCAATCTGAAAAAACTGTACATGGCCGAAATGCAATTATAACACTACAGAAGTTGTACCTGATGTTTATATAAAACGAATGATAATATGGGGGTAACGAAAAAAAAATATTAAATCAATAAAATCATGTTTATTTCTTTATCTTTTCGTTGCAACCCATACTATTGATCCTTGGCTAAGTAACGAAAATAAAGAAATAAACATGATTTTAATTGAATTAATATTTTTTTTACGTTACCCCCATATTAATTATTCATTTATATACACATCTGGACCACTTCTGTTGTGTTATAATTTGATTTTCGTGGTCCGTTGAACAGTTTTTATTTCAGTTTGCATTAAGAATAACCATAGAAGCTGTCGCTCGCTCTCCATTGGTCCAAATACACGCGCCTCTTTTAACTTAGCCAATCACAGAGCCGCGATCAGAATTCCTTTTCCCCATAGAACTCTATTATAAAGTACTCGCGCTCTGAATGGGCATGCAGGGACGAGCCCCCGCCACTTCAGACGCAATCAGCTCGTTTCTGCATTTTTTAGCTGTATTTTGAACTGTCCCCGCCTTTGATATGATTGGTTAATTTATCTCCATAGGATATAATTGGAACATAGACGCTCCAATTCCTGATTGACTATTTCTCCTCCATTTAGGTTATAATGGACATTGTCGCTCCTATGTCTAATTGGCTGGTTTATGCCGACCAAATGAAGAATAGAGCTTAGACAATTTGAATTACTGTATTTCCCGGCGATTCTCTCTATTGCAATTCCCTATGTAGCGCCGGACTCGTCGAAAACGCCGTTGTTCGGGTTTTTTAACTGCTTTATCTGTAAGAAGGGTTCTGCTCTTTATCTGATAATGTTTTACACTTAATAAAAATAATTTTTTTTTTATTAATACTTCATGCCACACGGGCGCTGAGCGCCAAGATTTCCAGATGACGCCCAACTCTCCATATACTATAAAGGGAGAAGAAGCTCGCCCTGATGGCTGGGATAGCCAACACCCCTAGCTCAGCCAATCAGCTCTTTTCTGTCTTTTTACTGTATTTTGAATTATCCCGCCGTGTGATTCTGAGTGGTCTTATACTCTCTCAAAAGACTAGAAATGGGTCCCTTTGTCGCTCACTATACTGATTGGTCAAAAATTCTCCATAGGCAAGAATGGGTCTTGTCGCTCCTATTCTGATTGGCTGAGCTAGCCAGTCCCTGTACTTAACCAATCGCTCTTTCAGCATTTTACTGTATTTTGAACTATCCCGCCGAGGAGGCTGAATTGGCTAAACTTCCCATAGTTTTAATGGTACACTGTCGCTCCTATTCTGATTGGCTGGCTTCTGCCTGACAACAGAATAGCTTTCAGAAAATGAATTACTGTATTTTCTCGGCAATTCCTATATCCTAATTCTTGAATTAGATATTGGATGTGATTTGTTTTATTGTATTTTTTTTTTTTTATTTTTTAGGTTTCAGCTCTTTATCTCAGAGAATGATGAACGTCATTTAAAAAGGCGATATTTGATTCATACTCCGCAAAAAACCGACATCTGGAATGAGATTTCTCTCTGTTCCAGTCTGTCTCGCACGAAACTGTTTTGTTCGGCGCATTCCCGCAACGGCGCCTAAGTCCTGCACTGCGCACATCATGTCCCAGGCACTGTGCCACACACAAAACACTGTCGAAGCGCAGTGAAACTTTTCCCGCAGTATTACCGCACTAACCTACCGGCGCCGAATCATAGTGCCAGTCGCCGCTACTGCCCTCGGACCCGCACTGCGCCTAAAACACTGGCGAGGCGCAGCGGACTTTACAATTGTAAAGAAGAGCGCCCGCTCCGCCCCGACATAAATCAGGCGCAGATTCCGCCGGAAAACTGCCGGAAAGGTGCGCCCCGACCCGTCAGGATTCATACATGTGGCGCTATGTTTTATTGGCTTTCTATTTTTGCCTTGGGATGTCTTGCACATCTTCTCATGTTCATACTTTGTATGTTTTGTGGGAAGGATAGTGCCATCGATGTTGGGTTGGCGATGTCATTTTTCATGACGTCTCCTTCCCTTATACACGATGTTGATGTCATGGCAAAAAATTTTTTATAGCCCGGTGATTACATTAGTGTACCTGTGAACCTATGGTCATGAAGACTGTGATAGATACATTGAACCCATGCAATTACATTAATGTTGGGGCAATGAGCAAATATATTTGCGCACTAAGGGCGACATGTATGAACGGGCTTTTCGCCTGTTTTCTGGCGTATCCTGCGCCACACCGGCCCGAATTCCCCTGGTCGGACGCAGAATGCGATTTAGGCCGCGCCTTCGCCACTTTCAGCTGTGCCTCACATGAAGGGGCGTGTATTGGGCGCGATGTGGACGTTCCGGGAGGGAGGCGGCGCGTTCGAAAACTCCGAGGCATGTACGATCGCGGGTTGGCAAAGTGCGGCGCATTGCAGTGCTCGCCAGGCACCGACAGCAGAGCCTAGTTGATTCTGTCTTAAATGATACCGGCGGAGGCGAAGTAAGCAAAACGGAACATGGAGAGGAACAATAGAAGATTGCAAAAGGAAATCTCGCTCACAGCTCCGTGCGGCATGGAGTAATGTTTAAAAAAAAAATCGCTTTTTTAGTTGTAAAACATTATCAGAAAAAGATGCTCAAACCTTCAAAAAACAAAAAATAAATAAAAAAAATCACTTTGCCAAAATTCTAGAACGGCGCTACAATCAGGAATTAGGATCTTTGAAATTGCCGGAAATATAGTAAACTCAAATTCGTAAGCTATTCCTCATGGTCGGCCCAGAAGCCAGCCAATCAGAAAAGAAAGCGACAGTGAACACCCATTAAACCTATGGAGAAGAATTGACCAATCAAATTCCAAAGGCGGGACAGTTCAAAAATACAGTAAAATGCAGAAAAGATCTGATTGTTGTAGCTAGTGGGGCTTGGCAAACCTGACCAATCAGAAATAGAGCAACAGGACCCTTATAACCTATGAGAGAATAATGTGACCAAGACAAGATTCAAATGCGGACAGTTTTTAAAATACAGTAAAAAGTTGCAAAAAGAGCCTGAATGTTGACAAGCTGGGGCTAGCTATCCCTCCCAATCTGCGCGCTAGCTACTTGTCCCATTCATAGTCTATGGACAGATCGGGGCCAATGAAATCTCGCTCCAGCGCCGAGCGGTATTGGGATTTTGATTAAAAAAATCATTTTTATTAGGTGTAAAATTATTATCTGAAAAAGAGCTGAAACCTTCTATAAACATAAATCAATCAAATCCCCTAACAACTCGTTTGTCCGCCGAGACCGCCTGCTACATCAGGATTATGCGATAAATAAATTTCCTTGAAATCAGTAATTCAAATTCTTTAAAGCTCTTCTCATTGGTCGCAGAAACCAACCAATCAGAATAGGAGCGCCAGTTGACCCAATTAAAACTATGGAGAAGTATTGGGACTCAGTTTTGAGCGATTATTTATCGACAAAGTTGAAATCGCAACTGGTTTTTTTATTTGAGATCTGGTCTATTTTTTCGATCACGTGAGCGAAAATTAGGTTAAAATCTGCGCATAATCTATTAATATGGCGCCATTATCGGCGCTTCCTGTCCATTTTGGTGCCAGAAATCACTTAGAGAATAGAGCAAGGGTGAACGTGTGTGTGCGACGTCATGAATGGGATAGTGTATGGTTGCGATAGGCTGGAAAAATCACATGACCTTTCGTTTTTACATAGAACACCCCTTCCTGTTCCTTCCTCAGTGTGTGTCAGCGTCTCATAGGAATAGGACGTTGCGCCTGCCTCTGTCTAAACAGCCTTACAGAAACATCTCCAGCGAAATTGTTTCTACTCTGTTTCAGAGACAGCTATTGACTTTTAGCTGTGAAACCTAAGTAACTTAGGTAGATTATAGATTTGCAGATTTTAGGTAGATTAGGAGAGAATTTAAAGGACATCTAGCCCTAAATGTCACAGGGAGAGCGGGGGGGGGGGGGCCCCGCTGCGAAAACATACAAGCTCCTTAAAGATACTGGAATATTGTGCACAGTCAGACTTAGTGTAGACATAGCATTGCAAATAGCTGTTATATTAGACAGTTTTCTGTTGAAATATACTTGGATTGTTGGGCAGCCTGAGAACTATATTAGGATACCAGCTCTTTTCTAGTAACCTGCAGGTTCTATTTTTTTAGTGTTCATAAACTTCCACTTATATTATCAGTAATACATTTCAGATAGTGATTTTTCACTTTTGTCAGTCATCTTTGTTGATAGAGGTACCTTGCACTTAATTTTAATCCAGCAATTTGATTTTGAGTTTGAGGGATTTGAGAATCCTGTGATTTGCCGGTCTTTTAATAAGAGACTTTCCAAACGCTTCTAAAGCTTCTCAAAGTTTTATCTTTCTGAACAAGGAGCTAAAATTCAGGTGGTAAGCGAGCATAGAGAGGGGTAGGACATGGAGGTAGATGAAACGATAGAGTGCTCCTTCCAGTCGCAGGCGACAACACACATCCAGCGGATCGTCGGCTTGCAGGACATCAGGACTGTCATCGCTGGGTCAGGGCCCTGTGAATCTCAGTAACGAACAGCGTCGCCAATCTGTTCTTCATGGTTTATGCAACCTGCATCCAGCGCGTCTACCCTCGTCGTTCTCCCCGCCAGTCACAGCCACAAAATGTCCGTCATCAGCATCTGTCCCAACATGAAGCGAAGGCAGCCCAATGTCACTTGTGTACCCACCACTGTTGGATAATCCCATTTTCGGAGACCTCTTTGATGACAAAATGGCAGTTGGGGTCAGAAGGCATTTCCAAAGACCAAGAGGCCAAAGAGGATGATTTTTTGTCTGCTCTGAACGCCCAGTTACTGATGCCATCAGAGGAGAGAAGGAAGCCGGTCAAGTCGCAAAAATCCCCGGGTGGTCGCAACGCCTTTCAGTACCTCATGCTTGTAGCCCGCAGCTCCAAGGATGCAGAAAGTCAGGACAGACCAATTCACCTGTGTTTGATGATGATGATCGATATGATGATGACGACATTGCGGATCCATCATAGGTCTATTCCGCAGAATTTGCTTGCAAGCGCTTACAACACTGGACGAGGATGGGGGAAGACGTTGGGGTAGTGTGCAATACCAGGTCCCGCCTCAAAAAGGGATAGGGCGATCGGCACAAGTCCGCTGATATGATTCCCGCCAGCACGGTCAACGGTAAAACCCCGCCTCCTCCTTATCGCCGTCAAAAAGTGTCCAGGACCTCTCAAGCCGGGCCTTCTTGAGCAAGCCTCTGGATCACCCAGCGAAGTCATATGCCGCCTTTGCCGTAACGCATAGAGCAGAGGCAAGACTACTAGAGTGTTGTTTTAACCCACAACCACCATGTAGGCTATCACATGCATCGAATGCAAGCGGTTGAAATGGAGGTAACACTGGCCAAAAAAGGCCAGACCGACGCCGGCTTCCAACCACTGTTCACAACGCGGCTTCTGTCTCCTTCCCCTCCTCCCGCCACCACCAAGCCTCCTCATTCTTCGCATGTCTCTCAGAGTCATGATCAGGGATCAAGCCTCTGCATCAGCCTCCACCGTCGGCCCAATTACGCCAGCACCACCAGAGACCCATCCTACCCCTTCTCCTCCCGCCATTTTTGATGACCTGCAACGCCCTTACAGCGGCCAGTCTATCAGCCCAGCCTTCTGTCTCCAGGTTTGGGAGCAGAAGAAACCGCTTACCAATACCATCCCCAAGTCCCAAAAGCCTGAATTCGGCATTTGCCAGGCTTTTGGCTTGGAAATGTTGCCTTTTTCCATCTGGTGGACACAGAAGGGGTTCCGCCACATCATGGCCCTTGCCTGCCCCAATACCAATGCCGAGCCGCATGCATTACGTTGCCAGAAAAGTCCATCCCTGCCCCTGGCCAGCCACGTGTCATCTAATATTTCAAGCGCGTTGTATGCATCTGTGTCTGGCAAAGTCCATCTTGACCACCGACACAATGGACAAGTAATCACGGCCAAGGCCGCTATATCTCTGTGACAGCTCACTGTATCTAGGTTGGATAGTCCACCTGGGGGTGACGGGGTGGCCTCTCAGGCTCGGCGCACGCACTTCAAACCGCAGTGGATGTTCAGGGCTCATTCCCCCTAGGTCCTACTGGGTGGCATTCACGTGCCCAGAGAAACCCAGTGCCTTGTTGAAATATAATCTGTCTTGGAGACCGTCCACACACAGGGCAAGAGCTGCTGGACGGCTCTCCGTAACGAGAACCGAGCTGGGTGACAATAAACCTTTGCCAGGCAGAGTTGGTGTGCGATTAACGGTGGGCGAAATCTGCCTGTCCGCCCTAAATCGGAGGCTGGAGCACAATCCCTTCCTGGACACATGACATCGAACCTCTGTCGTCCAGAAATTTCTAAAGCGCCTACCCGGACTGGACTGCCTGCGTGAAGAAGGCTCAAGGTCGATTCGCACCTTCCGCCGTTCGCAGACCCTGCTTCGTCCCGCATCGAAATGGTCTTGCGTTGCAGCATCAGCTCGGCCTCCCATCAAACGTCTCATGTTGACGTGGCAACATGCTGGAATACCACCTCCACATGTCCAGCTGATTGAGTCATCAGCGGCAAAGCCATTATGCAGTACGAAAGTACTAATGGCCTGACAAGAGCGTTGCGGATCTCTGGGTTGTTGAGCCACCGAGAAGGAAGGCAGGTTTAAAGACTCTGCCCCATACCTTTGTCAGTTTTGAAGAAACCACCAAAATGGTCAGTGTCGGACGATGCCCATCAGCATGAGCATTGTGTAGATCTTTAGTTTCTGTAACTATCGTTGGACACACTGAAACATCAGGTCCCGCCCATCGACGATGGAGGAGACGGGACCACAGAAGCGGACACGGTAGGCCTTTCTCTCCGTCGAATCCACAAGGCCCGACAGTTTCCTCAATTTTATCGTCTTCATTAGCAGTGGTTCGGGGTCAGGGCTAGTGCAAGGCGGCTCATCAGCTCTCAGGGCATCATCGCTCAAGGCAAGTCAGGGCTGTGTTAAGCAGTGCCAAGGAAGTGGAAGGAGGAGGTATTCCTAGACAACCAACCGGGCGTACACGACGTCCCCTGCCTTGGAATAGAGGTTTGGCGCGAATTTGAGGCGGAGAGAGGAAGATGAGGAAGATCATTTTGCTGTGCCCCTGCGAACCCAGGAGGCTTGGGAAATCAAGGCTCCATCCTCCACATGATGCTTGGATGCTCCATTTCCTCTCCAACCATGATCCTCGAGCATTAAGGCCATCAAATGAAACAACATTTACCTACTGGGTGGCCACCCTCCTGGATGCCCCTTTATACAAAACAAAACTCAGTCACTTTCCTTCCACCCACCCAAATAAGAGGTAAAATGCCAGGAAATGGTAGACCTTGCTGATTGATCAACTGGATACATCTGTTTGCGTCTTCTTCACGTTCTTCAAATGTCACGGTGGAAACAAACATCAGCGACGAGAACAGCATTAGAGTGCCAAGTAGCCGAAAAGCGACAGCAGCAGGCAAGGTGGCAGAAGCACTATGGCGTTGACCTCATCAATCTTTTTTATACCACCGACACAAACGCATGCAATGCAGGTCACAACATACCACACACAGAGACCAGCTTAAGATCATGTGCACGACTATCTGCGTCTCAACACCGATGTTTTGTATTTGTGTTCCGGACCCAATAGACTTCGGGTATCCAAAATGAACTATGGCCCAAAACCTATCTCGTTCGCCACAAACCCATAAGGTGTTTCTCCTGCCAGCAGCCAGCCGTCATATCTGAGCGGACCCCATCAGCACAGCTGGAGGATGTCATTACAGACAAACGCAAACCGGCTTTCCACAGAAAATGTGGATCGTTTGAACTTCATCAAGATGAAACAAGCAAGGATTCTTGAAGTAGTGGCCCCAATTGCCCGAGGACCACCGAGATTAGTTTCCGTGTCTACTTCAACATTCCTCTTCAAACAGAAGATGATTCCTCTTGAAAAATGTTTTTAAATGAATCTTTCTTACTGCAGATTTTTATTCTCATTCCCAATCAGAGGGCCTGAGCTACCTTCTCATAGAGTACAATGGGAAAAGAAATGCAGAGCGGCTCTGTTTGTGATTGTCTAAGTTAAAAAGGCGCGTTATTTGGAACCATGGGAGAGCGAAGCGACCCCTCCTATGGGTTTTTCCTAATGCAATCAGTATCATAACTGGTTACGTTCCCGAGAAATAAAATAATACTCGTCCCAAGTTGTACCGATCGTCCGATATAAAATGAACAATAAATATGGGGTTACAAAAAAAATAATATTAATTCAATAAATTCCAATTTTTATTTCTTTATTTTCGTTACACCCATACTATTGAACATTGCTAACGCAATTAAGAGATACTAATGAATTTTATTGAATTTAATAATTTTTTTTTCGTTAACACAAATTATATGTTCATTTATATAGAGATCGTAGAACTTCGGGAGTATTATCATTTATTTTGGGCACGTACAGTTATATTACAGATTGCATTAGAAAACCCATAAGGACGTCCTCGCTCTCCCATTGGTCAAATAACCGCGCCTCTTTTAAAACTTAGACAATCACAACAAGCTCGGCTCTGCCATTTCTTTTTCCCCCATAGAAACTCTAAAAAAATTAGCTCGCCCTGATTGGCTAAGTCAGGGACAATCCCCCATTTCCTCCCCAACCAATCCACAGTACAGAAATTTCCCATAGACAGAATAACATTTTAGGCGCCCTACTATCGCGCCCTTCCTTTCTTCCATTCAAAATAGACGCACTACATATGATTGGTGGATCAATATCTGCCACCGTGGGCTCAACCAATCAGCACCTCTTTCTTTCCTGTTTTACGGTATTTTGAACTGTCCGCCTTATCATTTGATTGTCCCATACTTCTCCATGAGCTTAAATGGTCACATGTCGCTCCTATTCTGATTTGGTTTTGGATTCTCCGACCATGAGAAGAGCTTAAAGAATTTGAATAACTGTATTTCCCGGCAATTCTCTATATCGCAATTCCTGATTGTAGCGCCGGTCTCGGCGACAAACGCGTTGTTAGGGATTTATTAATTTATTGTTCAGCTCTTTTTTCAGATAAAATTTTAAACTTAATAAAAAAGATTTTTATAATCAACCCATGCGCACCGGCACTGAGAGCTGAGATTTCCATTGTCCCCATCTCTCCATTTGAGTACAATGGGACAAAGTAAGCTCCTCGCGTTCTGATTTGGCCGACATGCCAACCAATCGCTCTTTTCTGCCTTTTTACTGTATTTTGACTGTCGCATTCTAGGTTTTTTGATTGGTCAATACTTCTCCATAGTTTTTTAATGGTTCACTGTCGCGTCCTATTCTGATGACTGGTTTTTGCCAACCAATGAGAATAGCTTTACAAATTTGAATTACTACTGCTATTATCCGCGCAATTCTCCAATACCCCCAAATTTCCCTGATTTGCTTTCTTTCTTGATTTTGTGAAAGTGGATTTTATTTATGTATTTTTTTAGTAGGTTTTGAGCTCTTTTTCCAGATAAATGTTTTACACCTAATAAATCGAAAGCGATTTTTTGATTCATACTCCATGCCACACTGACATCTTTAATATTTTTTCGCTGTTTTCCAGCCTGGTCCTCAAATTCGGAATACAATGTCAGGTTGAGAGGATGCGCAGTCCCGCACCTGGCGCTAAGTCCCGCACTGCGCCCTACACACTGGCGAGGCACGGCGGACTTTTCCCCACATGTATGAGCGCACCTCCTCGGACGGCGAATATTAGGCACAGTCCCGCACTGCGCCTAAGTCCCCGCAATGCCTCCCCACAACACTGCGAGGCGCGACAGAACATTACAACGGCATGTATGGAGCGCACTACGTCGGGCGGGCGAATCTAGTCGCAGTCCCGCACTGTGGGCTAATCCCGCACTGCCGGCCTCACACACTGACAGGCAGGGACTTACAAATACCGCATGTATGAGTGCACCTCGGCACCGACATACATGAGGCGCAAATTTCACCGGAAAACTGGCGGAAACATTTGCTCCGACGTGGCAAGATTCATACATTTTGCCCTAAGACCGAGTGCTCTATTGCTATGCGTGTCTGTATATAGGTACGAGATAGAATCTCGTTGTCCAGTTGACATGCGTGTTAGTAATTGACATGCGCATTAGAATGTTGATGTCCGATGTTTAGCGGATGTGCGTGTCAGTTTCAGACATGCGCACTAGAGAGTTAAGGACGCCGTACTTGTGATATGCCACTGTTGGTCCCGATCAGCAATAGTTGTAGTATGGTGTATTGGAGATTTTGTTTAAAAATAATTATACACTTGTAAGGTATTCTTTGATTGGATATTTGTATTTATGGTATTTTACTCAATATCTGATTAGTTAATGTGATTGGGGGCGTTTACTTTGTATACATATATATGTTGGCACTAGTAACACTTTTGTTATGCTTGAAAAAGGCTCTGTCACATTTTTTTGAGCCGAAACGTTGCACTTTTTTGTACTCCTGATTCGACATTAAAGAAGTTCTTTATGCTGACATCCATTTTTGTATTCTTCTGGACTTTGATGGTGAAAATTGGGCTCTCTTACCTATGGATGATGTGCTGCATGTTTACTTATTGGGATAATATGATGTAGGACTTCAGTGCTGGTCCATATCTTTTTCTATTAGTTATTCATCCCGTAGTCCTGGCGACTGACAAATAGACGTATATGGCCTCCTCAAAGGGCCTGAGTCACAGGCATGTGTAACGCTTGAGCTGCACAGGCTGTCATCAAAAATTAACACAGGGAGTACTCCTGTCCGCTTGGATCATCAAAAAATTGTTAATCGGGCCTCTCTCTGTTCATACAGTCTGGTCCTAACATATGGCTGGAATTCCAACGGGTGGAAACATCGCATATCAGGTCTATGATGGTGGAGGCCGTTCAGCCACTGCAGCTCAACAGGAGGGTGTGCTTGGCTTTGTAGGATCGGATGAAGTGCATACACATATTTTTTCTGCCATTTTTAGAATGACCTGTCAGATGTAGGAAGACTTCAGGAACCTTCTAGACACCAGATGAACAAGAACTTGTGGCCTTGCAGCGCACATGGACACCCTAATCAGTGGCCAGCCGGACACCATGTTCCATCCATTGTCTGTCACCATGTTCCGATTGCAGTTGTCGCAGAGAAAGCAAACAAATGATTTCATGTTGCAATGACGCAGTGTCAGTTTTCCTCTCCTTTGAGACTTACCTCGTTTTCGCAGCAGTCAAACCAGGGTGTAGAACTGCGTGACACATGCTGTGCCCGTGCATATGTGAAATGATGTCATACTTAGACTTGTAGGAAGCTGAGTTGGTGGTGGAGGAGGAGGATGAGGACATTTGGTGCAGTAATATCAGTTTGATCAACGTGGAGGAGAAAGCGTGTCTCCAGTCCCAAGTTGCTGTGAGGGCTTGGGCAGGAAGCACATTCACCATGGGCTGTAAAGGACATGTACTATCCCTGACCATAGTTTAAACTCCACACTGTCCTACACCATGTTACTACTCCCGTTGTCCGTCCACCTGATGTTCCGATTTGCAGTTGGCGCGGAGAACGCCACACATAACGATTTCTTGCTGCATACTTGGAGCAGTTCCTCCCCTATGTGACTTCGTTCTCCGTGTGCAAGCCAGGTGTAGAACTGCGTGACACCACTGTGGCTCTACACCTGTGTTTGATGGAGCATACTTGTGGAAGGCTGAGATGGTGGTGTTGTTGGAAGGAAGTGGAGGAGGAAGGCGACATTGTGTGGAGAGACGCAGTTTTAACGTGGAGGAAAAGCTGCGTCTCCTGTCCAAGTTGTTGGAGAGCCTGGCAGTGAAGCACATGTCCACTCAATGGGCCTAAACGGACATGTACTGGCCGCTGACCGAAGTACAGCTCAGACGTCCGTGGCTGGCCGTGCACCTTGGAACCAACCGATAAGCACACTTACTTGGCCCACTTTCCTGTGCTAACATATTTATGTAGTGCTGTACGCCCGGCCTTTTTGGAAAAGTAAATTACGGCTTGGAACTCTCCGAGCTCCGGGCCTCGGCACAGTGCCATTAGTTCCTCTGAAAGGAGCAGAGTCCACCATTTGGAAGGGGAGGGACTGCAGTACCAACAACATGGACAGGAGCCACGGTCATCTGCTGCACCTTATGATGGTTGGACAACATACTGTTTGTCTCTTTTGCAATTTCGCCTCGCGAACGACTGCTGACGCCATGAGTATCGATTAGCAGAAGGCATCTGAACTGTCGGGTGATGATGGCAAAGAGAAACAGCTCCCTTTTGCAGAGGTGGTCTGAGCCTTGACTGACTGACAATGTCATTCCGTGCCACTGGGGCGCAGCTGCAACAGCTTGCGGCAGGATTGACCCACCACATCTGGCCAGACGTGTTCTCCCAGGCCCACCAGATGGTTATGCAGCTCAAGTGTTTGACACAGGTCCGTGGTGCCAATGTTAGCCATCACTGGCCATCTTCACTTTCTGCCCACAGATCTACATATACCCATATTCGGTCTCCTCCGGGTCTTAAGCAAAGACTGCCCCCCACCCAAAAAAAACTGGCCCCCGAGTATCTGATTTTAACCGCCAACCGCTCCGCACTGAATGATACTACCGCCGCTAGCAGCTTCCGCATGAGTCCCTCTGTGTCCGCTACTATTCTAGTACCTCGAAGCGGGTTTTTCAACCCCGAGGGTCCGTTGTGGGTCCCCAACCTCGCACTGTTGCCACACTGCTGACTCACGGCCACACTACCAACTTGCTGGCTGCGCCCCTGCCTGACACGCAAGTTGACACCCTCTTCTCCCGATGATGATGATGATGATGATGATGATGAAGCCTTTGCTTCACCTGGCTCTCAAGTGCGATCGACTACATCATCATTTGAGTTTTTGGTTTTATGCGCCGTTCACTACAATCTTTCCACACCAGTCTCAGTATGCAGACAATCCTGACAGGCTTGCAACAAAACCTCCCTAATGCCACTCTCCACATCAATGCTTTCCCGCCTACTGCAAGAAGCAGTGGATGTCTGCCCCACCTGAGGACAGGTGAGGGCCACTGACCTGTTCCCGGGCCATGCCAACTAAGGGTTGTGTCTGAGGAACCCACCTACTATTGACTGAGGTTGTCAGATGTCATCTGGGAGGAAGTTGATAACCTAGTCAACCAATCACAACCCTTGGTTGCTGGTCAACAACAAACCCACGGCGCTAGATGACACCATAGGTTCTGGCCAGGGGCTGAAACTAGAGACGCAGGCCCCATAGCAAGACTACGAAGAACTTTTTGATGTCCCCCCCCCCTCCCTTGACCACGACCCTAAGTACCAAGGACATGCTGTTAGATACTGTAGATAATACAATGGCAAATACCTCACCATACATCACACCAATCAAACGCTTACCAATCATAATCCTCATACCAAAACCAACATTACCAATAACGCTATTACATAAGGACCTGATTATACCACCAAACATCGAAACACCACAAAATAACCGACACTGAATAATAACCCAACCACAATTACTGAACATACACAAAGACCAATACTTGCTAATAATACTAATAATATATAATAATATAGTGACCCATAAAGTGTTATATACTAGTGTACACACTCTGCAGACTGTCTAAAACCACCATATATCTCACAGTGTACCATATAGTGGTAGACAACAGAGTACACAGCTCTGCAGACATATAAGTGATTACAGTGTTGCAGTTACATCAAGTGACTCACCGGTGACGTTTCACTATACCAGTTCATTGACCTTACTCTTTTGTTCAGCATCCGACCTAGTCCGCCAACTTGATGAAATCTCCCTTACCCCTTTGTCCCTGCAGATTTAGACCAAATTCTTAGAATCCTTGACTTTTCCAGCACGCCTCCACCCCTGGCTATAAATGGTCCAATTAGGCAGTCAGGGCTTCTATAGGAAATATGGTGCCCCAAATAGGCAAGGTTTAGGTAGCCAATAGAGTGCCCATATAGGCAGGAGGCAGGGTTTTAGGTGCTATAGGATCCATACAGGTAGACAGGGGTTAGGGTGTGCTATATGGGCCATCATAGGTAGGGTTTAGGTAGCTAAAGGGCCCCATCTAAGTAGACCCGCAGGCTTGTGGGGGTATACAGGCAGCTTGTGGGGTATAACGGCATGGCATATATGGGTGTAAGAGGCAGTGCATATGGGGCTGTACAGGCATGCATATGGGGCTGATAGGCAGGCAGGCATATAGGGGCTGTATAGGCAGGCAGGCATATAGGGGGCTGTATAAGCAAGGCAGGCATATAGGTCTTATAACAGGCAATCAACAAGCATGTTGGGGGCTGATATAGCAGGCAAGCATAGCAGATAGGGGGCTGTATAGGCAAGCAGTCAGATAGGGGGCTGTATAGGCAGGTGCAGGCATATAGGGGGCTGTATAGGCAGGGTCGAGCATATAGGGGGCTGTAAATCAGGCAGGCAGGCAAAAACTGGGCTGTATAGCAGGGCAGGCATATGGGGGCTATATGTAGGCATAGGAGGGCTATAGTCCAGGCATATGGGGGCTATAGGCAGGCATATGGGGTGGCATAGCAGCATATTGGGGGGCTATAGGCAGGCATATGGGGGCTATAGGCAAGGCAATGGGGCTATAGGCGGCATATGGTGGCTATATGGCAGGCATAAGTGGGGCTATAGGTCATGCAAATTGTGGCTATAGGCAGGCATAAGGGCTATAGGTCAGGCATATGGGGGGCTTATAGGCATGCATATGGGGGGCCATAGGCAGGCCAATGGGGGGCTATAGGCAGGCATATGGGGGGCTATAGGCAGGCATATGGGGGCAATAGGCCGGCATATGGGGGGCTATAGCAGGCATATGGGGGGTCTATAGGCAGTCATATGGGGGCTATAGGCAGGCAATATGGTGGCTATATGCAGGGGCTGGCATAGGGGCTATAGCAGCATATGGGGGGCTAAAGCAGGCATATGGGGGGCTATAGGCTGCATATGGGGACTATAGGCTAGGCAATATGGGGGGCCTATAGGCAGGCATATGGGGGAGCTATAGGCAGGCATATGGGGGGGGCTATAGTCAGGCATATGGGGGGCTATAGGCATGGAATATGGGGTAGATAAAATAAAGAAACAACTTACTCACCTCGGTCCATCGCTCCCCTATGTCTCCGCTCACACTATCTGCTCAGCTGTCTCTCCCTCCCTGCAGCCCTCTGCGCTCACGCGGGCGGCCGTCGGTGATGTGAACGGATCACCGCGGCGCGCCCACGTGACCACAGAGTACCGCAAGGGGGAAAGTAACAGAGCGGGAGCGATCGGCGCTCCCATCCTGCTACTAACCATGAGCAGCGCAGGCCTCTGAACGCTCGGGCCGGGGGGTCCGGCGTTCAGAGGGATATGCGCCGGGCCCCCACCCTGCAGCTCCCCGCCCCCGCAGTGAAACTGTTAAGTTCACTGCCGGCGGGCCCAGAACTGCATACCATGGTAGCGACGTGGTAGCACAGCTGACCGGGGCCCCCCTAAGCGCAGGGGCCCCGTATCAACTGCTACCCCTGCTACCCCGGAAATTATTTACCCACGTTCTGGGCCTATGGATTCACCCCTACCTGGCACGTCCCCTATTACTGTGCTGCGACCGTGTGCCGCTCCAGGAACGTTGTGCCACTGCCACTCACAATGTGAAGGGCCTTGCCCTCCCTGTCTGACGATACTGTTTGACAAAAATGTAACAAACTCTGTTTAATGAAAGATGTCTGGTTATAAATAAACACATAACCCTGTATTATTACTGCCAAAATACCTGACAAACAAGAGGCTTAAATTAACGCCTTGGGTTTAAAATTACCCTACAGAAAAACATAATGGAATTCAGTGTATATAGGGTAAAAAAAATACACACCCTGTATTATTACTCCAATTACCTACATCAAGAGGTTAAATTAACCCTTGTGTATGAAAATACCCCGCAGAAAAAAGCAGATGAATTTAGGCGTATATGGGCAAAAAAAATACAGACATCCCTCTATTCTACTCCAAATTACAACCCCCAAAATCAAGAAGTTAAAATTTACCCTTGGGTATGCAATACCCTACAGAAAAAAAACATGTAATTTAGGCATATATAGGTGCAAAACAAAAAAGACATACCGTTGTATTTTTACTCCAAGAATTACCCACCAATCAAGAGGTTAAATTTAACCGCATGGCTATTGGAAATACTCTAACATGAAAAGCCAGATTAAGTTATCGTAATCTGGTGGCAAAAAAAATTACAGACACCCTGTATTTTACTACTCCAAATTACCCCACCTACAATAGGCTTAATTCCAATCTGAACAACCAGATGGAATCTTCAGGCGTGAATGGGCCAGAAGTACACTCTACCACCCTGGACTTTAGGGAGAATACCCCACCAAACTAAAAACAAAATAATAACGCTGGTTGAGTAACAACGTGTATATAACACACAATTGTTGAAGTCTTTTCACACCAGTAGCTGAAAAATGAGTTTGTTTTCTAAAGAGTGCAATATATGTGCTGCATCAGCAAGAGCTATTGACAGGAGTCACAGTGAGAAGTGTGAGAATTTTAAGATGGCATCCGTATTTATAGGGCTGTGACGTCACAGAAGCCCGCTGGTTGCCGATTGGCTTCAAGTCTGCACATGTAATTGAGAGTGTTCCTTTCTTCCTCCCAGAGTTCTCTGCTTCATGTCACGCCATGTGCTTGCGGCCATTTTAGAAAAATAAGAGGCTTCGTTCCCGCGAAGTACCACAAACTTTGGAATCGTGCAGAACCGAAGTTTTCCTGAAATTCTAAACAAATTCAACTTTGTTAGAATCGATTCGCCCATCTCTAATCTCTACCATAAAGATACTGAATAATACCACCGTACTGTTACTGAATATAATTCATTACAATAAGGCCAATATTACTGGTGTACAGTGACCATATAGTGTTAAATACAAGTATACACAGTGCAGTTACATTTAGTGACTCACAGGTGACGTCTTGACGCCATGATGACTCCTCCTGGCCACCACTCATTCCTGCAGAATTTACAACACAAACACCTCAGACTCCTCACTTTTTATCATCTTTCTAACTGTGCCCCCTCTGATACGAACTCCCTATCCATAGTGCCCCAAATGGTAATAATTACCCACCTTGGTGCCCTGGTATTTAGGTATATAGCCCCCTACCATAAGTAGTTAGTTATATAGGGCCCCTTGTATGTAGGTAGATTTTGCCCCCCCCCTAGGTAGGTAGTGGGCCCCCCATAGGTAGGTAGCAGTCCTCCCATAGGTAGGTATTGGCAGAACTTGAGTGGTGCCCCCACGGTGGTGGGGGAGGGAAAGTGAGTAGGGCCTGACGAACCAGCTGGGTGGGGGCCCCCTCAACCTCCCACCCCCTCTCCCCAGCCTTGTGGGGCCCCACTCAAGTCCCCACCAGCCATGTGGACCCCCATTCAAGTTCTCCTTCAGCTGTGTGGCACCGAGCTTAAGGCTCCCCAAGCCATGTAGTGGTGCTGGGGGGGCCTTGAGTGAGGCCCTATAAGTCTAGCGGGAGGTCTTGAGCAGGGCCCTAGAAGTCTGGTGGGGCATCATACATCACAAATCTTAGAGGCCTAGCATTACATTGATAAAATAGGGGCGCTCACTGCTCAGAGAGGCCGCACGCTCCTAGCCACAGCGGTGCTCAAAAGTTTTTACATTGACAGGTTCACACTTACTTACTTCTACTGCATGCTGTGACCGGAGCAGCCGGGCCCTCCTCCGTCTGTCCACGCTGCTGTGTACTGCAAAAACAGACAGAGGGAGGAGGGCCCAGCTGCTCCGGTCACAGCACAGAAGTAGTAAGTCAGTGTGAAACAACATATAACACCTTTCTGAAAATGAAGAAAATAAAGTAAAGCCATCAAATTTTGTATTGTTCACATTATGGCATAAATCACATGCTACTTTTATTCTATGGGTCAGTACAATAACGGTGATAAAATTTTAAAATAGATACGCATGTTTTACTACTTTTGCACAATAAAATTACTTACAAAAATAAGATCCATAACATTTTCTAGTTTTCCATCAATGTAGCTAAATGTGGACTTGGACTTGCGGATTTTTTATAGAACCATTCTGGGGTATATATGCATTTTCTATTAGCTTTTATTTTTCAGGAACGAATGATAAAAAGAAAATTGCCACTTTTTTGCATTTTTTCCATTGTTCATTGTATGGTTTATATCATATATCATCTTTATTACATTGGTCATTACAATTGTGGTGATGTTTGGCCCCTAATCATTTTCATAGGAGGTTATAAGGGTCACAAAAGGAGCTTATTCTCTCTGTCCAACCACTTAGCTGATCAAGTCACAGCTTGGTTGAGTTACAGCTGAGCTTCTCTGCTGATTGTAAAGCTCCTGTGCCCGCATGATCAGAGTGACAAATATGTAGGGTACTCTGTGGGAATTACACCTCGCAGGTGGCATACATGTTCTAAAAGTGAATTTAGAAGCTGCACCAGCAGTCCTTCAAATTGTCCTCAATTTAAAATGCACCAGATCAACAAAATGGACTAGTTTTTACCCAGAAAAAATAGTTTGGATACGAATCAAGTAAGGCATCAGTATGACCAAAAGCCTCTTAATTTATTGTATATTCCATCAAAAGTATGTAAACAAGTGCAACATTTTATTTTTTGTATGAACTGAACATTGCAAATTTGTCTATACTTTTTCAGGGATATGCAACAGAATAAGAATTTTTTTGGGTGATACTGACACGTGGCCCAATTTGTATGTACATGTTTGTGCATTAAGGTGTACCTCCAATTCTAACTTTTCATAATTCAATATTAGAAAGATAAGAAACTTAATATTAACAATTTTTTATGCAGAAAATGTTTCTTTCTCCAGTTATCTCACTCACGTTTTCTTAAACGTTCACTTACTTCGAAATTACTTTTTGAATTCATCTAGAAGAGAGGATGTACAACCAAAGAGTCAAGACAATGACCACACAAAAGGCGGACAAGCAGTAAACAGGGATTTTCAGGAGGTACCTTTATGTTTTACATGTCTTTATTGCCTGCAGACACTTAAAGGGGTTTTGCCACAATGTAATGTTGACGTGGGATACTCCAAAATGGGTTTTTAATCACTTTTCTAAATATATGTAATTACAAAAATTGCAGTCTGAGAGAGCTACAGCCTTCCTTACATGCCCTTGGTTACTTCAAAGCTTCTATTAGATACGACCTGACAAGAGCTGCTGTCTGCTGGCCGGGCTTGCGCAGAGAGAGCTTCTTATCTGATGAGACTGAGCTGCAGAAGTTTTCAAGGCACCGGGTAGAAATATGTTTTCTTTTGTATACAGAATAAACTAGTTGTAGTGTGATTAGATCCCTGCTTTATCTGATGACAGAGAACATGAAGAAGCTTTCAAGCTGCTGTGGAGAAAAGCTGTTGTCTTTTGTATACAGAATCCACAAGTTGTAGTTTGATTATTTCAGTGAACATGTCACACAATCCCTTATGCAGCTTTGTGCTCTCGCTGTGTGTGTCTCTCTCTCTTTCAGCTCCGTGGTTTGTTTACATTAGCTTCTTAGCAGATAAGGCTCCTCCTGGCAAAACCCCTTTAAACATTACAGTTAGAGATGGGCGAATTGATTCTAACGAAGTGGAATTCGTTTAGAATTTCAGGAAAACTTCGGTTCGGAACAAAGTCGAACTTTGGGGTACTTGGGCTGAACGAAGGTGCTTTTAAATTGAAAAATTTGGCTGCGAGCGCATGGCGCAAACATGGGGAAAAAGGGCACTTGGGGGGAAGAAGGGAAAACCCTTTCATGACATGTGCAGAGGTAAAGGGCCAATAAACTGGGGGATTCTGTGACGTAAATGCCCCTTATATGGGGGTCCCGGGGCCAAACGCTGGGACCCTCCCCAACCTCTCCCGTGCTCATCAGGGAAGGTGGGGCCGCGGCTGTTTAGCTCTTACGAAAAAATTTGATTTTTATATACGTTTTTCTGTGGGGTTCTAGTTGTCTAGGGGACTTTTTCTTAATTTTCTTTCAAAATTTTTTTGGGGGGTTTTGGGAAATCTAAAAATCCATTGTCGTCCACTGCAGTTTGCTTTTTACTTTTCAATACCCAAGGGGGGATCAAAGCCATTTCCCTGTTGTATTCATTTAAAAAAAACAGCGTTTTTAAAAATTTACAAAAAACCACTTCTTTTTTGGGTGCTCAATTCTTTTTGCGCGGGTTTTAAAATCCGGGGGTTTAAATTTAAGCGTTTTTTGTTTGGTTTTGTAAACCCCCCAAGAAACCGTTTTTTTCAACGCCAAAATATATACTTTTTTCCCTGTACCCAATTTCACAAGTAAAGGTTAATTAAAAACTGTTTTCTCTTTTTTGGTGGCGTGAAAACCGAAATTTGGGAAACCACGGCTACAAAGCTACATTTTGTGGGGGCTCAATTCTTTGGCGCAATTTACATCCGGGGTTAATTAAGCGTTATTTTTGTGGTGTTTGACAAAAAAAAAAACCGTCTTTTTCAACGCCAAAATATAAAAAATTTTTCCCTGTGGGCCTAATTCAAAAGAAAAGGGTTAATTACAACTGTATCTTTTGTTGTTTTGGCGTAGAAAAAAAGGGCAATTGAAACCACGCTAAAAAAAGTTACAAAGGTTGTGCGGGTTTCAATTCTTTGGGCAATTTAATCCAGGGGTTAATTAAGCGTTGTTTTGCTGGTGTGCGGGGAAAAAGAAAAAACCGTCTTTTTCAACGCCAAAATAGATACTTTTTTTCCTGTCCCCTAATTCACAAGCAAAGGTTAATTAAAAACTGATTTTCGTTGTTGTGTGGCGTAAAAAAACACGAAATTTTTGGAAACCACGCTACAGAGCTAAATTTTTTTTGGGGCTCAATTTTTTTTGGGCGCAATTTATATCCAGGGGGTTAAATTTGCGTTTTTTGGGCTGGTGGGCTGACAAAAAAAAACCCGGCTTTTTCAACGCCAAAATATATAATTTTTTTTCCTGTCCCCCAAAATTTCATGCCCAAAAGGGTTTAAATTTTAAGCCTGTTTGTGCTTTTACATTTAGAAAAAACCCACAGTGTTTTTAAAAGGGACCATACAAGTAAATTTTTCCTGGCAATTTTTTGGGCCCCAATTTTACCCAAAAGGGGTTTTAACCCAAGCTTGTTACGGGGTTCTTTTGGAGTCAAAAACAGGGTGTTTTTTATCAAATACGATATCATCATAAAAACAGGGGTCTTTACTTTTTTTAGAAAAACCCATTTTGTCGGGACGAGGGTGGCAGGTTCAGACCTGCGGGGTGGCGTGGACAAACATTCCGGAACGGGCCCCCGGTCGCAGAAACGGGAAAGGGGGGACGTCCAGCGGGGGTCCCCTGGGTGAGGCCACAACTGCCGTGTTCATCTACGGCCCGGGGTTGTTTTCACCCCCCAAAGGGGTTTTCTTAAATGGTTGACTAGGTCTTTCCTCTTCCTCCCAGAGGGAACATTGACAACCCAGCCAAGAGCGGGGGGAAAATCAGACAAAACCCTTAGTTGGCATGGCCCGGGAGGGGCCCACGGCCCTAAATGCCCTCACCCGCTTCGTCCCTTTCCTTTTTCCCCTCAGCCAGTTATCTACTATGGGGTCGGGCTCGCCCCAAACTATATCCCGGAGGATGAACAATTTGAGGAGGGCAGCCCAGAAAAAAAGCTACTTGGCAGCGAAGAAAATGGGGCCAAAAATCCCTGCTTTTTTGAAAGGGGGGCGGAAAAAGTATAGATGTGGAAGTGGCATGGGAGGCATGTTGTGAGGGGGGCCCCGCCTCGGAATCCCAAAGCCCGGGTGTGATGGACAGCAGGACGATAAAACACAAATAGATGATGTGTACCCCAACCCCGCCTTGGGACCCGGGTTTGGGGGAAAGGGGCTTATCATCTTTGGGTAAAAAGGAGGGCTTTCACCCTTGGCGTCAGGCAGCGCGCAGCCCAAGTGGGTGTGTGGGCCGTGGGGTCAGCAGGATAGCAAGCAGTGTGAGGTGGGAGCAAGTGGCCGGGGGGTAAAAAACCCGTTTTAAAGGTCCAAAAAAGTGGGCGGCACAGGGGCTCAGCGGGGCAGGGCGGCATTATTTCATAAAGGGGCGGAGCGTTGGGGGTAAAATCCGAAACTCGGGCCCGGTGGGCTTTTTCTTTCCCAAAGACCCCGGGAGGAGCCAAATTTGGGTAAAATTTTAGAAATCTGGGGCAAAAAAGAGAAGCGTGGCCGGGGGGAAGCAATTTGGGCACCACCCCCGGGGTAAACCCACATGCAGCGTCACCACCCGGGGGCCCTGGGGGAAAACGGGGGTCAGATGTGGGGGGTCCATCCGGGCCCAGGGGCCAGAAACGCGCAGCAGCCCGCCCAGTGGAACCATGCCTTTGGGTAGCCAGTCAAGGCCCCAAACCACCTCTGCAAAGGGAGCTTTTTCTCTTTGCCCATATCCCCGGGGTCCGGGATGTCCTGCCCTCGCTACTCATGGCGCCACCCAAGTGGGTTCAGCGGGAAATTGCAAAAAGAGACAAAAGAAATGTGCCCCCAACCCAAACCCAAAGGGGTGCACCCAGCTGCCCGTGCCCCCGCCCCAAGTTGTTGGTATTCAGTCCCCCCTTTAAAAAATGGTGGACTTTTGCACCTTTCAGAGAACTAAGGGGTTTTGTGCCGACCGAGATGGAAAAGTTCCAAGCCGTAATTTTTTTTTCCAAAAAAGGGGGCAGAAACCAGAAATTTCATAAATATGTAAAAAACAAAGGTTTTGGGCCAGTCCTTGAGCTTATCGGTTTTTTCCCCAAGGTGATGGCAGCGCGACTCTGGATGTAACTACGGTAAAGGGCCAAGAAACATTCCTTTAGGGCCCCACTGGGTAAATGTTTTCCTGCCCAGGCACCCCCAACAATTTGGGGACAGGAGAGGCCCCCCTTTCTCCTCCACTTTTCAAAGGGCGCACCGGGCCCAATGCCCCGCCTCCCCCCTTTTTCCAAACCTTACTTTTACCATCTACCTCCCCCAATTCCTGCCCCCCATCATCCCACATGGGGGGGCCCACAGCGTTTTTAAAGAGTTCTACAACCCGGGTTTCCCTTTCGGCGAACGAAGTAAACCACGGGAGGGGAAAACTGCCCCCGTGTCAAAAAAGCAAGAAAAGATTTTGTGGTTTTTCTCCGCGCCAACTGCAAAAGGGAAAACCATGGTGATGGACAATGGGAAAAAAACAGGGGTGTCCGCCTGCAGACCGAGGGGGGAGGGTCCTTTGCGCCCTGAAATGCGCCATTGTTCAATCGGTTGTAAAAAGGTTCCTGAAGTTTTCCCCCGTTTTTTTCAGCAGATTTTGAGAAGGGCCCAAAGGAAACTGGGGGCATGCACTTTTTCCATTCGTACAAACCCGGGAAACCCCCTCCCGATTTGGGCAGCGGCCCCAAAACGGCCTCCCCAAACACACTCTAAATATGCGAGGTTTCCCCCCGGCTGGAATTCCGCCTCCCAACATTTTTCCCGCCCTGTAGGGAACAGAAAAAGGCCTTAACGATTTTTTTGATGATCCAGGCAGACAAAAGGGTACCCCCCTGTAAAACCCTTTGGGTTCACCCATTTGGAGCTCATGCGTGACACCTGCCATTTGTTGAGGCCATTCGAGGAGGAGACGTTTTTTGTCTTTCGCCAGGACAAAGGGGATGAATTACTCATTCCCCCTGCTTCATGTCCGGGAAACAAAAAGCGGGAAAAATCGGTTGGCAGGGGACGGGAGCCCAAGGGCGATACATCTGGGGCCACATGAGTCCGGGGGGGGAATGAAATGGAGGAGGAGGGGGGAGGAGGAGGAGGACATTGGAGCAGAAGCTTTGTTTTGGTAAAAAGAGGGGATTTTTACCCAGGGGACAAGAGAGGAGGAGCAGGAGCACTTTGGGGGAGGTTTGGGTGGGATTAGGAGAGAGGGAGTGAACCCCCAAGCCCCCGTGGGCAGATACATGGAAAAGGAGGGGTGGGAGGCCCCCCCGGAGTCACTTTGGCCAAAATGGCCCGCAGCATGCCCTTTTTGCCTGGCTAGTGACAGCTGAAAAATCCCGCTCCGGCGAGGGATGACTTTCTGGCTCTCCACCCCATTTGGACCCTTGCTACCGGTCCCAAAAAAGGGAGCCCCCTTTTCCCCGCTAATTTAGAAGGAGGACAAAATCAAATTTCTATAGGGAAAACCCCCCGAATCAGTTGGCCGCTGCCCATGTGCGGCATCGTCCCTCCTCTGACAGGTCCCGACCGGGGGGGTTTCCCCAGTGCTCACGTACTAAATCGCCGTGGCTGCTGGGGGGAAGGTGGGGGGGTTAAGGGGCAGTACCACTCCATCAGTAGTAAAATTAAATTTTGAGTCACTGATGAGCAGGGTTTCCTTAAAACCCCCCTAGTGAGGAAAGGGAATCGACAGCGCAGGACCTGGAGAGTCCCTGAACCCCAAAAGGTTGGGGCCTTTCTTGGGCAAGGTTTAACCCCTGCCCCCCTCAATTAAAATTTTAAGATCCGCGGGAATTTTGGCCCCGCCCCCAAACCCGGATGGTGTGGGCCCAACTTGCCCAGTTTTTTAAATGGGGGAAGCTGTCCTGCCCGGCCAGTTTTTCGTGGCTCAGAGCGGGTGTTCAGTGCGGGGGGGGCCATCCCTTACCCCAAGGAGGGAAAACCCCCTTTTTCCCGGGAAATTTTGGAAAGACGACCTTTGTTTAAGATGAATCCCGGCGTGGATCGGCCCCAGGATTTACACCCCCCAAATCCCCCAGGCTTTAGTCTGGGTTCAAAAAATACCGCCTCAACACCCCTATTTTGTTTCCGGCCCCCCGCCTGAAAGCCACACATCTGCTGACAGTTTCTCCCTTTGCCTACCACCATCCTTACCAGGGGCTGGTATTGACCCCCACCCCCAAACACCTCTGTCATTGTGCCACCCCTATGCCCCCATTTTTGCTGGGTGTGTTGGGGTTCCCTGAATTCCCCCAAGTGTCATTGTGCCCCCTGTCCGACCTATGCGCTGCTGTGGCGCTTCCATTCCTCCACACTGTCATTTTGCCCCTGCCCGACCTAATGCTGCTGCCGCCGTGACTTTCCCCCTCTCAGTCTTTTTGCCACTCTGTGGCTTTTCTCCCGTTTTGCCCCCCAGAATGTCTTTTTCCCCCTCTCTGACCTCATGGTGCTGTGACCTTTCCCGCCGTGCCCTCCACACTGTGTCATTGTGCCACACTGTTTGGGCCCAAAATGTTTTGCCACCTCCAGAATGTCAAATTTTGCCACTGCCTGACCTTGTATGCTGCTGTTGTGCCCCCTCAACTGTGGTGAATTTTGCCACTCTGTGGCCTAATACGTTTTTTCCACCTCCAGAATGTCATTTTGCCACTTTCTGACCTCATGCCCGTGCTTGGCTGCTGCTTGTTCCCCCACCCCCCCCCAACCCCCCTTCCCCCATTGGCCACTGCCCCGACCTCATGCTGCTGCCGCCCTTTACCTCGCCCCTCAGTTTTTGTGCCATTCTGTGGTTCCTCCCGTTTTGCCCCCCCTCCAAATTTTCATTGTGCCACTGGGGCCCCAAACCTTTATACTGCTGGGTGTTTTTACCTCCACTTTTCAGTCATTGTGCCACCTGTGGCCCAGTCCTGTTTTTTCCATTTCCCGAATGTCTTGTGCCACTGCCTTTAAACCCCTTTTTCCTGCCGCCGTGACCTCCGCTCTCAGTCATTGGGGCCTTTTTGGGGGCTTTCCTGTTTTTTCCACCTCCAGAAGTCATTGTGCCCCTGCCCGACCCCATAATGCTGCTGTTGTGACCCCCACTCTCAGTCATTGTGCCCCTCTGTGGGTATTCCTGTTTTTGCCAAACCCCCAGAATGTCCTTTTTGCCACTGCCAACCTCTTCTTTTGCCGCCCTGACCCAGCTCTAAAACATTGGCCATTTTGTGGCCCTTTCCCCCGTTTTGGCCAAATCCGGGAAAATCATTGTGCCACTGCCTGACCCCTTTCGCTTTCTTTTTGTAACCTTTCACGGGGTGGGTTGGGGCCACTCTTGGGCCTAATAAATGTTTTTTTCCCACCCCCAGAATGTATTGTGCCACTGTTGAACCCCATGCGCTGCTGTTTGGGTGCTTTCCGTGTCCCCCACAATTTTTGGGCCCTTGTGCCCCTTTCTGACCTCATGCTGCTGCTGGGCTGCCCGCCCGTGTCCCCCCCCACACCGGGGTCATTGTGCTACGCCCGCCCCCTTTCTGCTGCCGCCCGGGCCTCCCGCTCTTTAGTCTTTTGCCCCTTTTGTGGCTTCCCCCCTGTTTTTTCCACCTTTCCCGAATGGTTTTTGTGCCACGCCTGACCTCATGCTGCGCCCCGTGTCCCCCTGCTCTCAGTCATTGTGCCCTTCTGGGGGCTTCCTCCGCTTTGCCCCCTCCAGAATGTCATTGGCCACTCTCCCGACCTCATGCTGTTTTGGTGGGCCCCCGTCACCTCCACACTCTGTCACAATGTTGCCAACCCGAAGCTCTCAGCTTTTTTTTTCCCAAACTTTTTGCTGGCATGATTTATAGGCTACATTCCCGCTTGAGTTTTTTGGTCAGTTTGCCCCCTTAAATGCCCGGGAATTTTAAAAGTGAAGCGATTCTAAGGCGGCGGGGAGTCCCCCGTGGGGTGTCATACAAAAAACACAACATTGTTTTGAATTTACCCAAAGCAAGTCCCCCTGCAAAATTTAAAACATGGCACAAAGTTTTTTATTGCACCCCGCAGGCTCTGTGCAGCCCGGAAAAAGTGCTTTTTAAAGCAATTCGTCCCCAAAAATTCGGACCAATTTATTTTTTTTCGGAAAAAAATTTGGCGGAAATGAAAAAAATCGAATTTTTGAGAAATTCGCCCATCTCTAATTACAGTGTTCAAAATTGAGACACAATTCTTAGGTATAGTCAGAAATGACTAGCATTTGATTGCCATTTTATACTTTCCTGCAGCCTCTCCTACATTTCAAACCACAGAGACCACTCTTAGTCTCTAGATAGCCTCTTGACCAAGATCACATCTCAGTGCCCAGTCTCTCCAAATGAATTTTTTTCCCCTTTTTAAAAAAGCTTTTCACTTTTTTTTGCACAACCAACAGCAATAACATATTCTTGTACCAATTTTTATAAGCTGTGGCTCTTCACCCAGTTGGAGCAATAATGGATCAATATGCAACAAATGGCCATAGGAACCAACAGGTGAACTCAAACCACAACATTTATTGTATTTCAAAGTTAGCAAAGTACATGCATGAATTTGGGGGTTTTTGTACAAACCATGTATACCCAAAATTTTGTTTTATTTTATAATTTTGCCCGGATTAGTGGCTCCTTTTGGGACCATTTTTTTTTTCTTCTGGAACCCCTATGTATAAAGTACATGGGCCCCCAAAGAAGCTCCTCCCTCAATAAAAAAGTGATTTCCACTTCCAGGAGCTTTCTGACTGTTACAGTAAGGACTTGCTTACTTATCGCTTCATCTACCAAGCGTTACAATATACAATATTTCAACATAAAGGTGTCCTGGAACAATTAAATTGTGTGTTGAGGGCCCACTAAAAAAGTCTTGAACGGTTGGATTCATATTTTGTTCAGATATTTTGATGCACCCCCTTAAATTTTTTCAGGATTAACAGTCATTTCAATGACAAAACTACTGCAGCACTACATTAAGTTGGAATGCAAACAGAGAGATAAAAGTAGCCTCAATCAAAGACTGATATAGGCAACAAAAGGTACATAAGTCAAAAATTGAATACAATTCCAAAAATGTTTTCCCATTGGGGATGGGGATTATCCACAAAAGACCAAATACTGCTTTGTAGTTAAAAGGGATGTTTGAAAAAAGACTGGTTTTTCTACAACCAGTGCCAATCCTTTAAGTTGGATGGTTTCTGATACTTAAGCTCATTATAACCACCCTCTATGCTCTAGTTTAAATGGCCAGGATGGTAATGTCACTCCTTGATGTATCTTAGAGCAGTACAGGTGCTTGTTTATGTTTTTACCCTTTAGGGTATGTTCACACGGCATAATTTCGGCATTTTTCTGTATATTTGCGCTCTAATACGGGCAAGATGCGTGCCGAAATTACAGTAATTCATACTTCTCATAGAGAACTATGGATTACGCCTCCTCTCCCTGCTCGTACAATACAATCGTATTGTACACACGGGGAAATAAGTCACATGTCAATTATTCGCGACAAATACACGCCGCAAGTAATGAATGCCAATGGGGTACCGCCCCGCGCCGCGGGAGTACGCGCGTGTTAGCGCGAGCTCCCGAAAGACATGATGTACTGCGGCGGGTACTGTAGGCGCTGCAGTACATCGTGTGAACATACCCTTAGAGCTCTGTAACCATCTGCTCTGCTGTTAAAACCCTTTTGTTACCAGTATCCCTCTAATAGGCTTAGCTAGTATTAGCAAAACTGAAATGTCAGCCACTGCTGTAGAACTGCCCAAAGCCTGAACTAGAAGTGGAAGCCTGCAGTTGTCTATGAAGAGTAGGCTCCATGAAATACCCAGTTGGGAGAACCTCTTTACTCAAGCTGCACTGTGGTCTGTTCAAATTAATGTGCATCATGGTGCATAAAACCATTATGTCTGGTTCACATCCATGTTGGTATTCCTGTTCTATGCTAGAAACATTAAAATGAAAATAACACTGGTGCCAGATTCATTTTTATGATGTTATCAATGTCACTTGACAGCTCACATTGACTATAATGGATCCGTTGAGTTTTCACAAAATAGCTAAATATTAACGGTATATACAACTTCTTTATTCTATGTCTAAAAGGCAACTTGGAAAGACACCCACTCCTCCTTACAAATACAAGAACTTCAAGAGCTAAACCGTTAGCAAGAACAAAGCACCTTCATAGTAATATTTTCAAATAGCTTATATTCTTTATTATCAAGTTACAATCATTTCAAACAAATATAGAGTGTACGGCACACCGAGGCCTGTAGTTGTCTTCCTTTCACATTTTATCCTTAGACAGAATGAATTTGAAGAACACTTACTATAGATGACAACTACAGGTCTCTGTGTGCCATACACTCTATATTTGTTTGAAATGATTGTTACTTGATTATAAGTAATAGAGACTATTTGAATCTATACTATGAATATGCTTTGCTTGGTAGCAACTGTTTAGCTTTTGAATTGTATTGAGTTTCCATTAAAGTGTCCATCATTTTTTTTTGTCATTTCTGACGATGGAGGTGCCTGACGGAACTTCCAGTGAAGATGTGAGTCAGGCCTAAGAAACAAAATGTGTTCTATATCTCTACAGTATTTAAAAAAAGTAAGTACACTACTCACATTTTTGTAAATATTGTATTATATCTTTTCATGAAACAACACTGAAGATCTGACACTTTGATACAATGTAAAGTAGATAGTGTACAGCTTGTGTAACAGTATAAATTTGGTGTGTCCTCAAAAAACTCAGCACACAGCCATCAATGTTTAAACTGCTGGCAACAAAAGTGAATACACCCCTAAGTGAAAATGGACATATTGGGCGACATGTATGAACGGGCTTTTCGCCCGTTTTCTGGCGTATACTGCGCCTCCCGGCCCGAATGCCCCTGTTGGACGCAGGGATGCAGTGTTAGGCGCAGCGTTCGCCACCTTCAGCTGCGCCCCGCATGAAGGGGCGGGCAATGTGTGCGGTGTGGGCAAGGTGTAGGCGTTCCGGGGCGGGACGCGGCGCGCTCGAAAACCCCGAGGCATGTACGATCGCGGCTCGCCAAAGCGCGGCGCAATGCAGCGCTCTGCAGCTCCGACAAGCAGACCTGGTTTATTTTGGTCTAAATGCTCCGGCAGAGGCGAAGTGAAGCAAGATCGGAACATGCGAGGAAGCAGATAGAAGATCGCGACAGAAATCTCGGCGCTCCGCTCCGTGCAGCAGGAGTATGATTCCGAAAAAATCGCCTTTATAAAGGTGGAAAACATTGTCAGAAAAGAGCACAAACCTCAAAAATAGAAATAATTAAAAAAAAAAATCACTTTCCAAAAATCTAGAATGGCGCAATATCAAGAATTCGGATATTGGAAATTGACAGGAAAAACACTAATTAAAATTCTGAAAGCTATTCTCATTGGTCGGCAGAAACCGGCCAATCAGAATAGGAGCGACAGTGAACCATTAAAACCTATGGAGAACGATTGACCAATCAGAATCAATGGCGGGACAGTTCAAAATACAGTAAAAATGCAGAAAAGAGCTGATTGGTTGAGCTAGCGGTGGCTTGCCTATCCCAGCCAATCAGAGCGCGAGCTACTTCTCCCATTGTAGTCTATGGAGAGATCGGCGCAATGCAATCTCGGCGCTCAGCACCGTGCGGCATGGAGTATGAATAAAAAAATAATTTTTATTAAGTGTAAAATATTATCAGATAAAGCGCTGAAACCTTCTTTAAAAATAAAGTACTTAAATCCCTAACAGCGCGTTTGTCGCCGAGACCGGCGCTACATAGGGAATTGCAATAGAGAGAATTGCCGGGAAATATAGTAATTTAAATTGTTTAAGCGCTTCTCATTGGTCGGCAGAAGCCAGCCAATCAGAATAGGAGCGACAAAGACCCATTAAAACCTATGGAGAAGTTTTGGACCAATCAAATAGGAGCGCCCGTGTCCATTATAACCTAGGGAGAAATATAGACAATCAAAATCAAGGGGACAGTTCAAAATATAGTAAAAAGACAGAAAAGACTGATTGTCTGAGCTACGGGGGCTTGGCTATCCCAGCCAATCAAAAGGGGAGCTACTTCTCCCATTGTAGTCTATGGAGAGATCGGCGCATTTAAAAAATCTCGGCGCTCAGTGCCGTGCGGCATGAAGTATATTAAAAAAATCATTTTTATTAAGTGTAAAACTTTTATCAGAGAAAGCGCTGAAACCTTCTCTAAAAATAAATTACTTAAATCCCGAACAACACGTTTGTCGCCGAGACCGGCGCTACATAGGGAACTGCAATAGAGAGAATCGCCTGGAAATAAAAGTAATTCAAATTGTTTAAGCTCTTCTGATTGGTCGGCATAAACCAGCCAATCAAATAGGAGCGACAGGGGCCCATTCTAACCTATGGAGGAGAATTGACCAATCAGAATGGGGAGCGACAGGGACCCATTCTAACCTATGGAGAAATATTGCCCAAATTCATTTTCAAAGGGGGGACAGTTCAAAATACAGTAAAAAGGCAGAAAGAAGCTGATTGTTGAAGCGGCGGGGCTCGTCCAGCTAGCCAATCAGAGCGCAAGCTACTTTCTCATAGAGTTCTATGGGGAAAAGAAATTCCGACGAGCTCTGTGATTGGCTAAGTTAAAAGAGGCGCGGTTATTTGGACCAATGGAGAGCGAGCGACGCTCCTATGGGTTTTCAAATGCAATCTGAAATAAAACTGTACATGGCGAAATCAAATATAAGACTACAGAAGTTGTCCCGATGTGTATTAAAATGAATAATAATTTGGGGTAACGAAAAAAAATATTAATTCAATAAAAAACATGTTTATTTCTTTATTTTCGTTATCCAAGGAATATATGGGGGCATCGAAAATAAAGAAATAAACATGATTTTATTGATTAATATTTTTTTTTTTTTACCCCATATGTTATTCATTATATACAATCGGGGCAACTTCTGGCCATGTACATTTATTTCAGATTGCATTAGAAAACCCTGGAGCGTCGTCGCTTCCCATTGGTCAAATAACCCGCCTCTTTTAACTTAGCCAATTTATAAGCTCGCCGCATTTCTTTTCCCATAGAATTATGAAAAGTAGTCGCGCTCTGATGGTAAGCTGGACGACCCCGCCGTTTCAACCAATTTACTCTTTCTGCCTTTTTACTGTTTTTTGAATGTCCCCCTTGAATATGATTGGTCAATTCTCCACCATAGGATATAATGGGCCACTGTCGCTCCTATTCTGATTGGCTGGTTTATGCCGACCAATCAGAAGAGCTTAAACAATTTGAATTACTGTATTTCCCGGCGATTCTCTCTATTGCAGTTCCCTATGTAGCGCCGGCGGGGGGGGGTCTGGGCGACAAAGGTTTTTTTTTTTTCGGTTTAACTTGATTTCTTTTTAAGAGAGGGTTTCAGCGCTTTGTTTTTTTTATTAATACTTCATGCCGCACGGCGCTGAGCCCCGAGATTTCAGTGCGCCGATCTCTCCATAGACTACAATGGGAGAAGTAGCTCGCGCTCTGATTGGCTGGGATAGGCAAGCCACCGCTAGCTCAACCAATCAGCTCTTTTCTGTCTTTTTACTGTATTTTGAACTGTCCCGCCTTGGATTTTGATTGGTCTCTATTTCTCCATAGGTTATAATTGGACACTGTCGCTCCTATTCTGATTGGTCAAAACTTCTCCACAGGATATAATGGGTCTTTGTCGCTCCTATTCTGATTGGCTGGCTTCTGCCGACCAATGAGAAGCGCTTAAACAATTTAAATTACTGTATTTCCCGGCAATTCTCTCTATTGCAATTCCCTATGTAGCGCCGGTCTCGGCGACAAACGCGTTGTTAGGGATTTAGGTGCTTTATTTTTAAAGAAGGTTTCAGCGCTTTATCTGATAATATTTTACACTTAATAAAAATGATTTTTTTTATTCATACACCATGCCGCACGGCGCTGAGCGCCGAGATTGCATTGTGCCCATCTCTCCATAGACTACAATGGGAGAAGTAGCTCGCGCTCTGATTGGCTGGGATAGGCAAGCCCCCGCTAGCTCAACCAATAAGCACTATTCTGCATTTTTACTATATTTTGAACTGTCCTGCCTTTGAATTTGATTGGTCAATAGTTCTCCATAGGTTATAATGGGTCCCTGTCACTCCTATTCTGATTGGCCGAGCTAGCCGAGCCCCCGCTAGCTCAGCCAATCGGCTCTTTTCTGCATTTTTACTGTATTTTGAACTGTCCCGTCTATGATTCTGATTGGTCAATATTTCTCCATAGGTTATAATGGGTCACTGTCGCTCCTATTCTGATTAGCCGGTTTATGCCGACCACTGAGAATAGCTTTCTGAATTTGAATTACTGTATTTCCCGGCAATTTCCAATATCCTAATTCTTGAACTAGGATATTGGAAAGTGATTTTGTTTTATGTATTTTTTATTTTTTAGGTTTCAGCTCTTTCTGAGAATGTTGAACGCCTTTATAAAGGCGATTTTTGATTCATACGCCGCACCGACATGTGGAATAATTTCTCGCTGTTTTCCAGCCTGTCTCGCATCGGAACAGATTTTTGGCACAGTCCCGCACTGCGCCCTTGTCTCCGCACTGTGCCCCACACACTGGCGAGGCGCAGGGAACTTTTCCCCGCATGTATGAGCGCACCTCCTCGGACGGCGAATCTTCAGCGCAGCCCCGCACTGCGCCACAGTCCTGCACTGCGCCTCAAACACTGGCGAGGCACGGCGGACTTTTGCCCGCATGTATGAGTGCACTACCTCGGGCGGCGAATCATAGGCGCAGCGCCGCACTGAGCCTAAGTCTCACACTGCGCCTCAAACACTGGTGAGGCGCGGCGGACTTTACATAGGATTTATGAGTGCGCCCCGGCCCCGACATAAATCAGGCGCAGATTTTGCCGGAAAACCGGCGGAAAGGTGCGCCCCGACGTGGCGAGCTTCATACATGTCGCCCATTGTGTTTAAAGTGTCAATATTTTGTGTGGCCACATTATTTTCCTGCACTGCCTTAACTCCCTTGGGCATGGAGTTCACTAGAGCTTCATAGGTTGCCACTGGAATACTCTTCCACTCCTCCATGATGATATCATGGAGCTGGGGGATGTTAGAGACCTTGCACTCCTCCATCGTTTGTTTGAGGATGCCCCACAGATGCTCAATAGGGTTTAGGTCTGGAGACATGCTTGGCCAGTCCAGCACCTTTACCCTCATTTTCTTTAGCAAGGCAGGGGTCGTCTTGCGTGTTTGGGGTTGTTATCATTTTATAATACTGCCCTGAGACCAAGTTTCCAAAGGGAGGGAGTTATGCCCTACTTCATGTTGCATTCATGGTTCCCTCAATGAATTTTAGCTCCCCACAGCCAGCAGCACTCATGCAGCCCCAAACCATGACACTCCGACCACCATGCTTGACTTTAGACGAGGCACACTTGTCTTTGTACTCGGCACCTGGTTGCTGCCACACACGCCTGACAACATCTAAACAAAATAAGTTTATGTTGGTCTCATTAGACCACAGAACATGGTTCCAATAATAAATTTCCTTAGTCTGCTTGTCTTCAGAAAACTGTTTGCAGTTTCTTGTGCATCATCTTTAGAAGAGGCTTCCTTCTGGGACGACAGCCATGCAGACTAATTTGATGCAGTGTCCAGCAAATGGCCTCAGCACTGACAGTCTTGCCCCACGCCCCTTTAACTTCTGCAGCAATGCTGGCAGCTCTCATACGTTTATTTTGAAAAGATAATCTCTGGCTATGACATTGAGCACGTGCACTCAATTTCTTTGTTTATCTATGGCGGGACCTGTTCTGACTGGAACCTGTCTTATTTAACCACTGTATGGTCTTGGCCACCAAGCTGCAGCTTGGTTTCAGGGTGTTGGCAATATTCTTATAGCCTAGGCCATCTTTATGTAGAGCAACAATTCTTTTTTGCAGATTCTTAAACAGTTCTTTGCCATGAGTTGCCATGCTGAACTTCTAGTGACCAGTATGAGACAGTGTTAGTGCGGTAACACCAAATTTAACACACCTGTTCCCCATTCACACCTGAGACTTTGTAACACTAACAAGCCACATGACACCCTGGAAGGAACATAGAAAATTGGGCATAATTTTCACTTAGGGGTGTACTCACTTTTGTTGGCAGCGGTTTAGACATTGATGCCTGTGTGTTGAGTTATTTTGAGGACACACCAAATTTACTCTGTTATACAAGCTGTACACTGACAACTATACATTGTGTCAAAGTGTCATATCTTCAGTGTTATCCCATAAAAAGATATAATACAATATATACAAAAATCTGAGAGGTGTACTCACTTTTGTGAGATGCTTTATGTAGTATTGTTGAGATTAAAACGAAAGTAACAAATAGTATTGCAAGTTTGTATTCTCCAGGAGGCATGAGGACATTCAACCAGAGTGATAGCATGAAAAAAGATGTAGCCAGAATCCTATACGATTAAAAATATTGGGCAACATTTATGTAACTTCACGCCTACGCACTGATCTAAATAAATACAGAAAAGTGTATAATATGACAGAATAAATGAAATTGTTATGCGGCAAACATTGTTGCAGCATAACACTCAACATTGGCGCATAAAGTGTTATGTGCCAAATTTCATATGGCAGTTTCACACCAAATTTTGGTGCATTCTAGGCGCATTAAAATGTGTCATGAAAGGTGCACATTGCCGCGAGTTTGGCCATATGTCTGTTCATACAACCATAGAACAGTGCGCCAGCAATTTTTTTGTGCAATATATGCCAAAAGAATGTTGCAGTCGATTTCATAGATGTCGACCATTATGTCTATTTTTTCATTTAGCAACCATGATCAAAAGAGATATACATGGCTTATACATTTCTTATTATTTAGGGCTAAAACCAGCCTGAAACATGTTATCCATGTGTATCTTTAGTGATCATAGGGCGACATGTATGAATCCTGGTGCTGACAGGCCATTTCTAAATCACTTTAAAGCAGTGTAGAATGCACCAGAGTGTATGTACTTGTTCTTCTGCAATTCATACATACAGGCGCAATCTAGTGGCAATACCACAAGTCTGGCTCAGGCAGACCACTTTAAACTTGATCTGGCTGTTCTAACTGTTATGTGCCTAGGTTTGGCGTCAAAGAATCATAAATGTGTCTACATCTGTGAATTTGGTGTGACACTCCCCCAGAACGCCCCTAATTAGAGATGGGCGAATTTACTTCGGGACGAATCGCGTTACAAAACAGCTATTTCCAGGCTGCACAGAGCCTGCAGGGTGCTGTAGAACGTTGTGCCATGCTTAAATATGCAGAGGGAGCTTGGTTTGGTCTTCATACAATGTTGTGTTTTAGTATGACACGCACATGACTGCCGCCGCTCTTAGAATCACTTCACTATAAAATTCCCTTGGCACTTAAGAGGGCAAAACTGACCAAAAAACTCAAGCGGGAATGTAGCCTGATAAAGTCATGCCAGCGAAAGCTGGAAAAAAACGAGCTAAGAGCACAGGTGGCAACATTAGTGACAGAGTGTGGAGGTAACGGCGGCAGCCACAGCAGCATGAGGTCAGACAGTGGCACAATGACATTCTGGAGGTGGCAAAACAGTAATAGGCCACAGAGTGGCACAATGACACAGTGTGGAGGTTACGGCAGCAGCCACAGCAGCAGCATGAGGTCAGACAGTGGCACAATGACATTCTGGAGGTGGCAAAAACAGGAGTAGGCCACAGAGTGGCACAATGACACAGTGTGGAGGGCACGGCAGCAGCAGCATGAGGTCAGGCAGTGGCACAATGACATTCTGGAGGTGGCAAAAACAGGAGTAGGCCACAGAGTGGCACAATGACAGAGTGTGTAAGTCACAGCAGCAGCCACAGCAGCAGCATGAGGTCAGAGAGTGGCACAATTACATTCTGGAGGTGGAAAAAACAGGAATAGGCCACAGAGTGGCACAATGACACAGTGTGGAGGTCACGGCAGGAGCAACAGCAGCAGCATGAGGTCAGGCAGTGGCACAATGACATTCTGGAGGTGGCAAAAACAGGAGTAGGCCACAGAGTGGCACAATGACACAGAGTGGAGGGCACGGCAGCAGCAGCAGCATGAGGTCAGGCAGTGGCACAATGACATTCTGGAGGTGGCAAAAACAGGAGTAGGCCACAGAGTGGCACAATGACACAGTGTGGAGGGCACGGCAGCAGCAGCATGAGGTCAGACAGTGGCACAATGACATTCTGGAGGTGGCAAAACAGTAGTAGGCCACAGAGTGGCACAATGACAGAGACTGGAGGTGACGGCAGCAGCAGCATGAGGTCAGAGAGTGGCATAATGACATTCTGGAGGTGGCAAAAACAGGAGTAGGCCACTGAGTGGCACAATGAAACAGTGTGGAGGTCACGGCAGCAGCAGCCTGAGGTCAGACAGTGGCACAATGACATTCTGGAGGTGGCAAAACAGTAGTAGGCCACAGAGTGGCACAATGACAGAGAGTGGAGGTGACGGTGGCAGCAGCATGAGGTCAGACAGTGGCACAATGACATTCTGGAGGTGGCAAAAACTGGAGTAGGCCACAGAGTGGCACCATGACAGAGAGTGGAGGTGACGACGGCAGGAGCAACAATATGAGGTCAGAGAGTGGCACAATGACACAGTGTGGATGTCACGGCACCAGCAACAGCAGCATGAGGTCATAAAGTGGCACAATGACAGAGTGTGGAGGTGGGTGGCAATACCAGTCCCTGGAAAAGATGGTTGGTGGCAGATGGAGAAACTGTCAGCAGATGTGTGGCATCAGGCGGGTGGCGGCATCAGAATAGTGGCTGAGGCAGGTAGTTTGAACCCAGACTCATTTCTCACAGTTTGGGTGAGGCGTCATGGCTGATGTAGTCTGACGCCTAAGGCATTGGTGTGTGGAAATCCTGGCCGATCCACGCCTGATTCATCTTGACAAAGGTCAGTCGTTCCACATTTCCCGTGGACAAGTGGGTTCTCCTTGGGGTAACGATGGCCCCCGCCGCACTGAACACCCGCTCTGATGCCACACTACTGGCCAGGCAGGACAGCTTCTCCAGTACAAACTCGGCAAGTTGCGGCCACACATCCAGTTTGGCTGCCCAGTAGTCCAGCAAATCTTCTAACTGGGGTGGCAGAGTGCTGTCCAAGTAGGCCACCACCTGTTGGTTCAGGGACTGCTGCTGCTGCTGGCGACTACCCTCCTCACTAAGTGGGTGAAGGAAGCTGCTCATCAGTGACTCCAGACTTAGGTTGCTGCTGATGGAGCTGATACTGCTCGTGCCCCCCCCCCACCTTCCTCCAGCAGCCACGTCAGAAGTACCTGAACGCTGAGGATCCCCCCGGTCAGACCTGTCAGAGGAGGGACAATGCCGCACATAGGCAGCGGCTAACTGACTACGGAGGATTTCCCGATAGTATTTGAGTTTGTCCTCCCTCTCAGTAGCTGGGAAAAAGGCTCCCATTTTGCACCGGTAGCGAGGGTCCAATAGGGTGGAGAGCCAGAAGTCATCCCTCTGCCAGATGCTGACTATTCGGCTGTCACTAGCCAGGCAAATCAGCATGCTGCCGTCCACCTGCTCAAGTGACTCCGAGGGGCTCCCTGCCTCCATCTCCACTGTATACTGCCACTGTGCTTGCAGGTCATCTGCCTCGTCTTCCTCATCTCCATCTACCTCCTCCAGCTGCTCCTGCTCCTCCTCTCTTGTCACCTGGATAGAAAATCCACTAATTTCACTAGACAATGCTTCTGCTCCAATGTCCTCCTCCTCCTCCTCCATTTCAGTCCCCACCAGACTCATGTGGCCGCGAGATGTAGTCGCCACATCTCCAGTCCCCTGCCCAGACAGATTTTTCAGCATCTGTTCCAGGACATGAAGCAGTGGAATGACGTTATTCATCCCGTAGTCCTGGCGACTGACAAATAACGTTGCCTCCTCGAATGGCCTCAACAAACGGCAGGTGTCACGCATGAGCTACCAGTGGCTGACATCAAAGTTAAACAGGGGAGTACTCCTGTCCGCCTGGATCATCAAAAAATCGTTAATGGCCTTTCTCTGTTCATACAGTCGGTCCAACATGTGCAGGCTGGAATTCCAACGGGTGGAAACATCGCATATCAGAGTGTGTTGGGGGAGGCCGTTCTGCCGCTGCAATTCGAGGAGGGTGTTCCTGGCTTTGTAGGAATGGATGAAGTGCATGCACAGTTTCCTGGCCATTTTCAGAATCTTCTGAAGATCGGTGGAAGACTTCAGGAACCTTTTCACAACCAGATTGAACACATGCGCCATGCAGGGCGCATGGACCATCCCTCCTCGGTGCAGCGCGAACACCATGTTCCTCCCATTGTCCGTCACCATGGTTCCGATTTGCAGTTGGCGCGGAGAAAGCCACACATCGATTTCTTGCTGCATGACGCGGAGCAGTTCCTCCCCTGTGTGACTTCGTTTGCCGAGGCAAGCCAGGTGTAGAACTGCGTGACACCGCTGTGCCCTACACATGTGGTATGATGGAGCAGTACTTGTGGAGGCTGAGATGGTGGTGGTGGTGGTGGTGGAGGAGGAGGAGGCGGACATTGGCGCAGGAGCCGCAGTTTGACAACGTGGAGGAGAAAGCGGCATCTCCTGTCCAAGTTGTTGGTGTGCCTGGGCAGGAAGCACATTCACCCAATGGGCCGTAAAGGACATGTACTGGCCCTGACCGTAGTTACAGCTCCAGACGTCCGCGCTGCCGTGCACCTTGGAACAAACCGATAAGCTCAAGGACTGGCCCACTTTCTGTTCTACATATTTATGAAGTGCTGGTACTGCCTTTTTGGAAAAGAAACTCTCCATCTCGGCTCGGCACAAGCCATTAGTTCTCTGAATGGTGCAGAGTCCACCATTTGGAAAGGGAGGGACTGCAGTACCAACAACTTGGACAGGAGCACGGTCAGCTGCTGCACCTTAGGATGGTTGGACGCATACTGTTGTCTCTTTGCAATCGCCTCGCTGAACGACTGCTGGCGCCATGAGTAGCGAGGAGCAGGAGAATCTGGACCGGGAGATGATGTCAAAGAGAAACAGCTCCCTTCTGCAGAGGTGGTGGAGCCTTGACTGGCTGCAATGGCATGCGTGCCACTGGCTGCTGCTGCTGCTGCGGCGGCAGGATGGACCACCACATCTGAGCCACGTTTCTCCCAGGCCACCGGATGGTGACGCTGCATGTGTTGACGCAGGGCTGTGGTGCCAACGTTAGCTCCCTGGCCACGCTTCACTTTCTGCCCACAGATTCTACATATACCCATATTCGGCTCCTCCGGTGTCTTAGCAAAGAACTGCCACGCTGCCGAGTAGCTGATTTTACCACCAACGCTCCGCACTGAGAGACTACTACCGCCGCTGCCTCGTTGAGCCACTGTGCCGCTACTTTCTTGGACCTGCGAAGCGGTGGCCGTTTGGCTCCCGACCTCACACTGCTGCTACCCTGCTGACTCACGACCACACAACCCACTTGCTGGCTGCGCCACTGCCTGACGCGCAAGCTGACGCCCTCTTCTCTTGACGATGATGACGCCCTTGCTTCATCCGGCTCCCAAGTGCGGTCGGCTACCTCATCATATATTTGTGTTTCATCGTCACTGCTGTCCTCATCACCGGTCTTGGTATGCAGAGGCTGACCCCTCACAACATGACCTCCCATGCCACTCTCCACATCTATACTTTGCCGCCTACTGCAAGAAGCAGGGGATATTGGCCCCCATTTCTTCGCTGCCAAGTAGCTGCTGACTGCCCTCCTCAAATTGTTCATCCTCGCTATATAGTGGCGCTGAGCCCAGACCACATAGTAGATCTCTGGCTGAGGGAACCACATGGGACAGAGGCGGGTTGAGGACAGGTGAGGGCCGCTGACCCGCTCCTGGGCCATGCCAACTAAGGGTTGTGTCTGACGTTCCCACCGACTCTTGGCTGGGGTTGTCAGATGTCATCTGGGAGGAAGTGGATGACCTAGTCAACCAATCAAGAACCATTGGGTTGCTGAACAACACACGGCCGCTAGATGACAGCGGCAGTTGTGGCCTCACCAAGTGACCCCTGCTGTGCTGTGACCTGGGCCTGCTCCAGGAATGTTTGTGCCACTGTCACTCGCAGGTGAAGAGCCTGCCACCTCTCTGTCTGACATACTGTTTGTTCTAAAATGTACAGATACTGTTTGATGAAGATATCTGTATATGATAAATACACACCCTGTATTTGACTCCAAATGAACCCAGTAACAAGCTTGGGTAACCCTTGGATATAAATTGCGCTCCACACACGGGCAGGAAAAATTGACTTGTATGTGTCATTTAAAAACTCTGTGTATTTTACTGAATATAAAAGCACAAACAGGCTTAATTAACCTTCGGATATGAGTTATGCTACAGAATTTCCCCTGTGGCGGGGAAAAACAAAGTTTCTTTTACTGAGTACAACTGCAGAAAAATACTTAGTTAACCCTTGGATGTAAATTGCGCAAAAGAATTGAGTAGCCAAAAAACTACCAGCTTTGTAGTGTGTTACAATGGCGTGTATTTTACACTACACAACAAGAGGAAAACTTGTAATTAACCTTCGCTTGTGTATTTTGCTACAGGAAAAATGTATTTTGTGGCGGTGAAATGGACGTTTTCTTTTAGTCACCACAGCAGCAGAACAATGCTTAATTAACCCCTGGATGTAAATTGCGCAAAATAATTGAGCAGCCAAAAACTATGAGCTTTGTAGCGTGTTACAATGGCGTGTATTTTACGCTACACAACAAGAGGAAAACTTGTAATTAACCTTCGCTTGTGAATTATGCTACAGGAAAAATGTATTTTTTGCCGGTGAAAAAGACGGTTTCTTTTAGTCACCACAGCAGCAGAACAACGCTTAATTAACCCTTGGATGTAAATTGCACAAAAGAATTGAGCAGCCAAAAATGAAGTGGTATTTGTATTGTAAAAATGCTGTTTCTTTAAATGAATACAACAGGAACAGGCTTAGATCACCCTTAGATATTCAATATGCTGTTAGCAGATAGCATTAAAATGTATATGCAGCTGCACTGGACGCACACTGGACTTCAGATCCAATACCCCACAAAATCAGAAATAGAACCTTAAGAGAAGCAGTCTCTGAGACAAGCTGAGACACCACCCAAAAATCACTGTATAAAAATTAGTTCTTTCCCTAATCAGTACAGTGAGAGCGGTATGAGCTCCCAGCGTCGCGCCCGGACTTATATAGTGCGGTGATGTCACAGAAACCCGCCGGTCTCTGATTGGCTTCATCTCTGCACGACATGCAGGCTATGCCCTTCTTCCTCCCAGAGTTCTTTGCCCCATGTAACGCCATGTGCTCGCAGCCATTTTATCAATCAAAAGCACACTTCGTTCACGCAAAGTACCCCAAAGTTCGACTTCGTTCCGAACCGAAGTTTTCCTGAAATTCTAAACGAATTCCACTTCGTTAGAATCAATTCGCCCATCTCTACCCCTAATCCTTGGTGCACTAAAAGTGTCTATGGCGCATTACAAAAGGACTTATTGTGCCAAAGTTTGGAGTGCACCTGTTTATACATTCTTTTTGACTCAAAAAACTGACACAGCCCCATTTATACTTGTCGCCCATGGTTTCTAAACTTTATGTTTTATGTAATATCATTACTTAACCTTCAAGACTAGAAGACTACAGTCCTATGTGTGAACCTATTCTGATAGCAAAGCAGTGTTATCATACCAACAAATAATATGAAAATAACACATTCTTAAAATAAAAAAATCTACTAGCCGCTTGAACACTGCCAGTAAATAGAATGTGCATCATTGTGAAATTACATTGTGAATTAAATTGTCAAGTAATGACAAAACATTTCAACAAAGTCCATCTCATATCAAATTCTTCTAAATTTGGCATTGCATAGGTAAACCTGTCATGTGGTATAACTGATGATGGCAAAATAGCGATCCAAATAATTCTTTTTTTTCATTCTTGACTTCCAAAAGCCATAACATTTGTACGTTTCTATTAGCACTGTTTTCTTTTGTCAGAACTAATTTTAATTTTAAAATATTTAATATACCATATAAGGTAATGCAAAACTTGATAAAAGAAAGAATTTGTGGGTTTGTGGAGTTGGAAAAACAATTTAATTGGCGAGATAAATAATGTAATATTTTAACAGTTCAGACATTTCCTTAGATCTTGTATAAGCAGTTACAATTTTTTATTGTTTAGATCATAGACTATCGTTTTAGACGATAGGAAAAGGAATATTTTTATAATATTAAAACTCTATTACACTTTGTTTTGTTTCACCAGGGAGCCTTAAAAGGGTTTTCTGACCACAATGATTAGCTTTTAACATGTAGGGAGTTTCTCATGGTTACTGACCACCTCTCTCTGCTCTCTCTCCTCTCTCATTACTCCAAGCTGCCTCCAACCATGATGATTGATTCCCTGCTGAGTCTTCTCTAGCACAGGAGCCTGTTAAGCTAAATTAGGGACAAGTTTTAACACTTAGAGCTCTGTAGCCTTGTGTACTGCAAATGTAACACTGATATGCCAATTACTACTGTAGAACCATCCACAGCCTCGCAAGGAAGTGTGAGTTTAAAGCTGTCTGCGGCTATGTGAAACTGCATGAGACTGCTTGATCGCCTGTGCAATGCACTGCAATACTTCTGTATTGCAGTGTTTTGTACTTTTACTGTTATCCTAAAGGAAAAAAACGCACTAGTTTCCCATCCAGAGGAATTTGGTATTAAAATATATGCTAACTTTTATTGAAAAAAGCAAAAAACTGTTTAAATTCTTAAGTACAACGCAAACAATATTTTAGTAACAAACATAATCGGCGTAACCTGCTGACACATTTCAGATGTCTTGTCACAGCATGAATACACACCACACCTGAACACCATTTATACAATAACACAGATCACGTGTCGTCCAACGTGCAATATGATATACTCATCACAAAAACAAATACATAGGTTAATAACATTACACTGAATACTCCTAGTATACTGTAGTGCTAAGGTATTAATTGACCATCCAGAATCCATACTGACAGTATCTCTTTAAGAATATTAGATGGTACCAGCTAGTCTGTAAGTTCTGTAAAATTCCCAACACCTGGTAATGTTACCTCATAACCCTGTACACAGAGCTCTCTTATCAGTGTTGCTCACATATTTTGTGGTGAGAACGCGGTACAACGTAGACACAGCTCCATGTTCGTGACAACAACTCATGTATAATGCTACCCAGTGATGTTTAGGGAGAAATCATGGGAATGCAGGTGTCCATGGCTTATTACCAGGAGTGTTCAACATCTAGTGATGGATTTTTCAAGGGCCAGGTTAACCTATGAAAAACTGGCCATTCGGAGGGGTGGGGGCCTTATACTGGAAAAATACTGATCTGTTAGTTTGCGTAACACTTGGTTATGCAGGCATTTGTTTCAAATAAGAAATAAGCTGGAAAAGTTTACTGTGAGGTTAGAAGTATCTGGACCTGTGGGCTATACGGGGGACGCCCCATTGCCACAGTGATGAATTCTAGTTATTCTCTCTATCTTCGCTGTTCACTTCTCACAGCTGATGCTCCAGATAGATGATGAAGCTTATAAGATTCCTGGTGAAGTTTTGACCTGTATAAGGGGACACCCGTGACACAGTGTTGATCTCAGGGATTCTCTCTATCTCCACTGGCCCACTTCTCCCAGCTAATGCTCCAGATAGATGATGCTTATAAGATTCCTGATGAAGCTTTGACCCATATAGAGGTGTAATGTAAGTATTTGTAATCCATATTATATGTGCTTTGCCTTTGTAATTTATATTATGCAAATGTATACACAATATCACACAATCTTCTTTTAGTCTTATGTAGTCACTGTGTTCTTCGTATAATAAAGTTAATAAAGCATTTGATGTTGCCTTCTTTAAAGCTGTATCCGACCCCTTAAAATAGTTGCCAAAACAGTATACCTAAACAAAGGATCAACACTGATAGGAAATATCCTGTTTAATATTCAGACTGTGCTTTGATTCCTGAACAGAAAAACCACCTGGATTCTTTGCTTAGCAGTTTCTTCTGAAGTTCTCCTCCTCTCTTAGGCTGAACCACCTTCTCTATCCCTATAAACGTAAAGGAGCTTGTGTCTCCGGCAAGCATCTCAACGAAGTGCCACGATTCCATGGATGATCCAAACAAGACTGGTCCTGTTGCGTCCAAAAGATGTCTTCTGATGCGCAGTTTTAGGGGCCCCATGGTACAATATTTTGTACACATTTTTAGGGGGCCTGTGGTAGAATATCTTTTGGGACACAATTACTTCATGTTTGATGGATAATACTTTATTAAGAAGTGATGTACATTAAGGGGCGCCCGTTTTTGTCCATCGTTGGTGAACATCTAAAGGGAACCTGTCACATAGATTATATGTCCCCCTTGCTGAGGACAGCACAAGCTAGTGTCAGAAATGCTGTTTCCAGCGCTGTGTCCCTTATTCTGTAAGATGCTTTAGTTTTAGAGCATTTAATGCTCAAATCTTATTCATGACCAGGTATTAGCCCCGCCCACCAAAGGCTAGCCCCGCTCACCTGGCAGTTATTCACATGTTTCTACTTATTCAAAGTAATAGATAATCAGTTGTGAGGTGGGCGGGGTTAGCCACAGGTGAGCGGAGTATGAAAAAACTGACTCTTTTCATGACTCTTTTCTGACTGAAAACTGCAGATTTGAGCATTAAATAAGGGACACAGCGCTGGAAACAGCATGTCTGACACTAGCTTGTTCTGTCCTCAGCAAGGGAGGCATAAATTATGTGACAGGTTCTCTTTAAATTCCGTTTGGGCTGAGGAATTTTTGTTTAGCAAGATTAGTCCCTTTTCTTCCCACATCAGATGGGAGGTAGGTGGAAGAGGATATTGGTGTCTCTTATGTCAAGTATATAAATAAAATAGAGAAAGTAAATTTTTTGGATGTTGCCTTAAAGAGGTGAGAGAGTGAAAAAGTATCTGTAGTGCAATTTAGAAAAACAGTGGCCAGAAATTCTATATTGGTAGCCAATTTGTGCCACCCGCGGCATGTGGTGAATAATACCCCATATGGAAAGTTAATTCATACCAAACAAAATTGTACAGATAGCTCTGCATACCAGCACTTTGAACAGGATGTGTGTAGCACATTAAAGAGAATCTGTCACATAGATTATGCCACCTTTGCTGAGGACTTCACAAGCTAGTTAGTGACAGACATGCTGTTTCCAGTGCAGGAAATTCAGAAAATTTAATCATCAAGAATCACCTGCCGTTTATTCATAGGTTTAAACCTATTCACAATAATAGGGGAATCAGCCGTGAGGGGAGCTATCCACAGGTGGGACGATGCAGACAACGTGGTTTTCAACAAGTATTTCTTGTGTATTTTAGGCCATTTTTGTCCAGCGGATTTACAGTCACAAAAAGAATTCCATTCATGTCTATGGGGTTTGGGATGCAGATCCACATCCAAAATACTTGTATCTCATTTTGGACACATAAAATACGACGGAAGAGTGTTCTAAGTTTACTCTTACTCTTAAAAACAAACCGAGGAAATATGCATTGTGTGTGCTACAACATATTTTCTATTGAGGTGAATGGGGATGATTTACAGTACTTTCAGTTTGAGCATTTCGAATTATAGATGGGTTTTTGAATAGTGTAGTTCCCTCTTTGAAAACACCAAATCCTTTGAGAATATTTAATAATTTTACATCAATCATGACAGTTTTAATTATTCAGTATGCATAAGCAATAACATCTCTTTTTCTTAGCCTCCCTTAAGTGTATGAACTGTATGTCTGTCCATTCTCCAAAACTAAACTTTCTGTTACTTACTTACATATATACTTACTTACAAGGGATTTTAATGGGGTTTCTTACTAAAATAATTAACTTTCAACATGTAGGGAAAGATAATTGAGGATTTCTTCTAATTACATTGCTTTGTTGATTTTTCTTTGGTCAGGAGTAGTGTTGAGCGATTGCGTTGGCTATCGAGATCGATCGATAGTCAGCCGCTATCGATAAGGTTTTTCGATAGTGAGCATCGATTATGAGCGATTACCATTAAAGTCTATGGGAGAGCAACAACACCTTCATTATTACACCCAAACAAGGCTGGAGAAGCTGAAATTAACATCCACAACAGTCAAATGGATACGTGCTACATCTTAGGCAACACACTTAGGTTATAAAAGTCACAGAAAAAAAGTCACAGACCATTCACTATCCCTGTCTTGTACCACAGCCTGACCCTTAAACCTGCATCACCCACAAATTAAAAAGTGCCAGAAGGCAGTATGATTTGAACTATCATGTTACTTGAACTGGACATTGAATATCCCTGTCCTGGAACGCAGCATGAGCCCGAAACCTACATGACCCCCAGATTTAAAAAGTGCGCAAAAAGGAGTCTTTCAAACCACCATTTTAGTTGAACTGGACACTAACTATATCTGTCCTGTACCGCAAGAATGACCATTAAACCTGTCTGACCCACAGTTTAAAAAGTGCCAGAAAAAGGAGTCTTTCAACCACCATTTTAGTTGAACTGGACATATACTGTCCCTGTCCTGGGCCACAGTATGACCATTAAACCTGTCTGACCCCAGATTACAAAGTGCCGGAAAAAGGAGTCTTTCAACCACCATTTTAGTTGAACTGGACATTGACTAGAACTGTCATGTGCCACAGCATGACCCAGGGCCAGAGTTACAGAGGGTGCGGTGAGAGCCCAGGCTGGCGTCCGTCATCTATTAACACGCAGGTTAAAATGCCCTGATGACGCAGCAACAAAAACTGTCGTGCTGAAGCAGAGTTTCGGAAGCGGAAGTGTGAGAACTCCAGCCTTCCTCAGTTACACAGTCAAGACCTGGGTAGCGCTTGCCCCTCCGTATGAGTGCGGACCAATTGAGCTTCACTTGGAAATACGGTGGTTAACGCTCCTGTTACACCCAGGTGCCCCTTTTGCTTGGCATTCTTTTTCTCATTTTACTCATGGCTGGAGAATTTTCTCTGTATTTTTCCTTTCCCCGTC